>VYZV01014299.1:90687-117273 GCA_013401275.1 Pandion haliaetus | reverse complement strand
ACCTCTCAGCATCCATGCTGCATCTTCTTCTTGTTTTTCAGAATATTGTAGGATTCAGGTGGTACAGGACTGGCCAGCTTGCAGCTCCAGAGATGCAGAAAGTAGACCTCAGACAAGCTGGGCTAAAGTAGATGCTATGGTAATCTCAGTAGTCATGAGTATAGCCAGCTCTGCTCTTCCAAAAATTTTCTACAGTCATCTCCTCCTACTAACTTTTCACTCCCATCCTTCAGGTCATTCTTCATCTCTCAGCCCCTGTCTCAGACCTGCTTTGTAGCTGGTGGCTGCCCTTTGATTTGCTAATTGCACTATTCTCTGTAAAAAAACTTCACTGATTACTAGTCTTCAAATCTTCTGTGGGAACTCAACAGCTCCAGAAGGTCAACTACCTTTTTTTTTCTTATGCTCTTTTAGCATGCATACCACCCTGTACAGAATGCAAGAGTCTCCTAGTTCCTAAATTATAAAGTTCTTTTCCTTCATGCTTTAAGATGTCTCAGAAAATTGTTTCATATAAATCGCTCTACAGAATCTTGCAGAGAAAATAGTCCCATTGCTTTACAGTTCTTTCCAAAGTATGCATCTACTGGCTCTGAAAAAAAAGAAAAAAAAAAAAAGAGGAGATTGTAAAGACATTTAATTTAGTTAGTGCCATTTTGAACAGAGTATTTGCACAAGTCTTATCTGACATTCAAAACCATGTGGTAACACTATTTAAAAGTAATGGAATAAAATGAGAACTTGAACTTCGGCAATTAGAGTGACCTTTTCCTAACCTCTGTATTTTATTAAGGTGGCATGTCTTAGTTATACAACTTTTCTCTACCACAGGAAGAGAGAAACTATTTCACCTGTACTGTGTAATATCTAGTAGTAATTCATTTCAAATGTAGCTGCTTTAAAGGATCAGAAAGGGGAACTGAACATGACAAGATCACCAAGGGCATCAATAAAACCCGCTGTTGGCCTTATAAAATTATAATGGCATAGACAGCAAAATCAGAGATCTGAGAGCACCTTTAAGGCTTGTAAATCGTAATACAAAATGTTACACAATCTGAAAATTGAAAGCCAAAGGCATACCTGAACTGGAAAGTGAAAGCATGTTATAATTTTCCTCCAAACATATTTGAAGGAAAAATAAAAAATCAGAATAGATCTCCCTAAAATAATTGAAAGACAGAATTGACAAAAAAATTGTCTTTACTAGGCCAAGGCACAAGTCTTTAAATGTTACATTATTTTACCTAACATGGACAACCTCTACCCATGGCTCCAGATAGGAAACATTCAAAAATAATGTGAATACGCACCCATGTTTTGATCAGAAACAGCTGTAGAAATATCTATTCTGGCCAGATTATTTTGGTTGAGGGTGCAGATCATCTATATGCCATTCCTCGTAAGGACAGATAAAGAAATTATGTGTAATTCAAAATTCACTCATTGACAATTGAAAAAACCCTCAGTTTTATCTGACACTTGTTTCACTTAGGAAAGTGAAGGCAGTGGGGAAAAAAAACACCAGAATAAAACCACTCATAGCCTGACAAAAATATTGCAACTCTCATCTTTGGTCATATGAATGATAACCTCTCCAAGAGATTGTGTGCCTCTGAGTTTGTGGTCCGATTCAGAGAGATTGTCAGACAGACAAGAGAAGTGCCTTGTCTCCCTTGTTTTGGAAGACCACTGGGATCAAGTCAATGCTCTCTCAGCAGCTATCCTAGTTTTCACTCCTGTCAGTACTAATTTGAAGTTGCCCGTGTCCTTTTCTGATCTACAACAGCCACTTATGCCAGAAGTGCCAGAGAAGCCTGGAGAAAGTTTGCTCAGGTTGCTGGAGAAGCTTGGGAAGGGCAAGGGATATGAGAGTTTCTGGGGTGTGAACTAGATAGGAATTTCATGGTATGTGCTACTGTGCCTGAAATAATAAACCCTGAAAGGAGAGTAGGACCATCACCCCTAGCAAAGTGCTGCACTAACGCACCTTTGCATGTTGGGGCTCAGAGCTGCCTTAGGTCTGGATGGCTTTTCTTCTCTCAGAGAAGTCTGGACCTGTCCGTGCAGAGACGTTTTAAGCTGTACAGCTTTGTAGGATGACATTTATCTCAGTTCAAAGGCTCAACATAAAATCTTTGCACTACTTAACTGTGTTTTAATCCACAGCCTTAAGTAGACCTTATGTAGAATGTAAAGTCTATATTGCACTGCTGTTCTTTGCACAAGAAAAAGTCACCCGTTCTGTGTAAGTATAATCAAGACCTAGTAAAATAAAGTATGTTCCTCAAACAATATTAAGTAATGAATAAATGTGAAGATAAGATAATCTTTTTGTAGGTGCTTGTATAGAACTATAAATTCATAGGCTAAATTATTGATGGTGAATAATTTGCTTAACTCCCACTATCACAAAAAAAAGGGAAGAAAATTAATTATGGGAAGATAATTTAACATTTTCCTGTTAAGACAGACCATTGACCGTAGGTTACTTTGCATTTCTTTTAAAGGAAATGCTCTCATTATTTAAATTACAGAACCAAAACCTGACTGATGTCTTATTTTTAAGTGTTTCTGCCCAGCAAATTTTAAAGCTGTATATGTACACTCTTGAAATAAGCCCTTTCTGTTAGGTACAGTAATGTATACTTCATCTGCATATTTCAGGGAACAGTTAAAACACTCTTAGCTGCTACGGAGAAGGAACTTACTCAAAAGATTGCTCATGTCATTTCCAAAGGCTTCAGCTACGTCCGTACTGTAGATAAAACAGGCATTGTAGTTGCATCAGTGATCTTGCAAAAAACTTGCCATAGCAATATAGCTGTGATATCACTCAACATGGACTGGTTGTCCCTGGTTGTTTGCATGGTATTAAGGTGTGCTTAGGAGGAAGACCCTGGGAATCAGTCACCCCAAACCCATCATTGCTGCTTGCTGCGTCTCAGACAGTCACCAATAACAAGCTACAAACATATACTTTATTTAAATCTTTGCACCACCTAAGTTTTTCATGTGCCTTTTCATATATGGTGAAACATATTTCAGATAAGTTTCAGACTGACATAGTTTCAAGCTGAAACATGGCAGTCAGTCGTCTAAGGGCGGGGAAGGCAGGATCTTGCCCCTTGTTGAAGGAAGGTGTTGTTTACTAGCCAGTAAAATACGGGAGGTCTAGTCTAACAAGTAGGCCTTTAAATATATAAGGAAATGAAATAAATTGGTTTTATTTAATAATTTGGATTGTTTTCTGGATCAGAAATAAAAAAATGGGTTTTGGAGGGAAAGACGGAAACTGTGACCTTCACAAGTCTTCAATGGGGACATCTACTATAACAGCTAAAATTTTTCACCAAGACACAGGAATGATGTAGATTATTCTGAAAAGTCACATATGGTGAAAGATGCTCCTGATTCTGTGGTGGAAACTCTCTTTGCTGGTGTGTTATTTGATGTTATTTGAAATGGTTCTGTCATGTCTTTTTTTTTTTTTTATTTTATTTTTGTATTAAAATATGTTATCTTATTTGAATAATATGCTTTACAAAAATTTTAGCAGTTTCAAGAATATAGTACTGTATTGTATGAGGGATAGGATAGGATAGTACAGTACTAGGGATAGCATTGTTTTTAAATAGCTTCCTGAATTAGATTCAGAGGTTTTCTACAGCACAGTCGATATCACTAATGGCTCCTCGTGTTGCAATTTGGTTGTTTATTCTGATATTAAATCTGACATATTAGTAGCAGTGTTATGCCATTGACCATGACAGTTACTGATCCTTAGATTTAGATCCCATAATAAAACTCTATTTAATCTGCAGTACAGTGGCTAGTTCATAAACACCTCATTTAAATACAACAGGAATAAACTCACATCTTTACAACCTTCTCTTTAGAGAAGCCTGTTTCCTCTCCCATAAGTGCACACCACTATCCAGAAATCTGTCCTTTGTGACTACATGAACTTACAAATCTATCATCTCAGTGATTCTCAGCTACTGAAATATCAGGGTTGTACTCCACTTGCAAATGAAGTCAACCTCCCACCAAAAGGTAATATTTTATTTTATTCAGTTTGATAGCAAGATAAAATATACTGTCACTGGTTTTGTTACTCCTTCCTATTTTCTGCTTTCTGCAGAGGGTGTTCAGAATTTTACCAGTCCTCCCTGCTTTATTTTGGAGAGATTGTCAGCTGCCTTATTGTTACGTGAAAATGCTGTTTGAACAAAATTGTCTCCTGATCCTTCTGACCAGTTGCAGAATCCAAACTGTGTAAAGGTTTCACCGTAATCTATACAGTTCAGAAATGTTCAGTGAGAGATACATATTTGTCACTGTGTCAGAAAAATTGAATTGATTAAAATACTCAAGCTAGAATGGCCCCTCCAAAAAAAACTTTATTCTTTTAGAATCATTTGAAAAGGATTTCTTGAGGTGTAGAGCATGAGACACCTCAGAAATACTCATACTGTGCAATATCTTCAGGGAAAAACACTATTACAATTACTAGTGTAATTCATCCAGCTGTTATATCTCTTATCAGCCAAATTTGAGTTGATTTTGGTTTAGCAGCTCGAAAATATGTACTACTTCACTCACTAAATACTCACTTAACATAAAACTAGCATAATTGCCAGCATCCTTTGGCTAATGGCAACCTCTAGTTTGTTTCTTGCTTTTACATTCTCATGGCTTTCTTTGCAAGACAGTTAATAATGTGACAAATGAAAATGGGAACGGTCTACTACTTCTGCATTAATTAGACCAGGAATTAGAGACTCTTTTTCCATTTTTCAAAGGTAACATCTTGGGTTTCCCTGTAATTTAAACATAGACAAAAAAATGCATTTAATAAGATAGTAGGCAAAGTTGATTTCCTAGCATCATAGGATGAGAGTTGGAGATTATAAAGGACATGCAAAGGCTAATGAACTCTCTGATAACTCATCTACTATACATGAAAAGAGCATATGGAGCATATGGGAAAGTACAGCAGTGTATCAGAGGCTGAAACTGATCTGAGTCTAGAAGTACAGAAGCCTGGTGACTGCAAAAGTTACAGGAGAAATAGACAGACATAAACTTCAAATACAGCTTCTCAAGCCATTTTACTTTCTCTTAGGCAAATCCAAATATTACTTATTTTTTACCATTTAGTAAGACTACTGTAACAGTTGAGCACTTTCCTTTTCTATTCCCCAATGAAATAAAGGAGAAAAATATCCAAAAAGCTTTATAAGCCATAACAAATCTTGGAGCAGCAGTGCAGGATGAAGAACTGGCAACATTCTCAGAAGACTGTAATGAATTCTTTTAAGATTAAGTTTATTGCCTAATTTTCTCTTTTTCATTTTTCCCATTAAATCCTTTGAAGAAGCTTCTTGGGAGAGCATAAATGGCTACTAGAAAATGTCAAGTGCAAGCTAACTTAAAACTTGCCAAACTATGTCCTTCTTGTGATGTGGGCCTCGTTCTTGCAATTATGAATTAACCCATACCAAAACACCATGAATTAACCCCAAACACACCATGACACTTCTGTAGCTAGTAGTTAATACTGAAGGTAATATACAGGTGCCGCTATGCAAATATACTTCAGTCTCTATACTGATTCATATATACTACATGTTGCACTAATAGTAGGCTGAGCATTTATTAAGATTTTTTTTTTTCACTAAAGAAATACGGTTTTCCCAGTAGAATAACTTTGTTTTGAGCCAAGAACTTTTTTTTCTACTAGTTCACAGTTTCTTTCTTTCTCCCCAATTCAGCATAGCCCAGAGGCCCATCTGTGATTCATCTATGTGGAATAAAAAAGACCAGATAATAGGCTGGGATACTGTATTTTGCTGAAAGTTTCTCAAGTATCTCTAATTTTACTCATTTATGTTAATGCTGCTCTCATGCTTTAAATATGGACAAACAGGACATTAATAAAACTTAATGTAGTGGGATCTATGATCTGTCAGGCTTAGAAATAATCTGAATTACCCTGAGTCACGCAAACTGGTTTTATTTTGAGTGACTTCTACAGTAGACACATTAACATACATCCTAAAGAACAGTTCTGGCTTTTGGACAGTACATTTTTATAGAATTGTAAGGAAGTTAATAATGCCAAAATTGTCTTTGTCATAGCACTGAAGAAGATGCTCTTCATTACTCTCAAATCCTGCTGCAACCACTGAGATCCCCTGAGACCCTTAAGCTAGGAGTTCTTTCCTGATATGTTAGAATAAAGGATGAGAGGAAAGGTACTGTGTGCATTGGTATTTGCCTCTTGTTTCAAATAATAAAGTCTTAGATGTCTGTCATGAAATTAAAGAATTGCAAAGCATTTTTAAAATCTGGTTTTGTTCTGGAAAGTGATAGAATGAAAGAATATATGAAGGAGGACAGTTGAATATGGGTTTGGATAATCTTCAGATTATCCAATTTAATTTAAAAGTTTAAAAGACAGGCTGTGAAAACTCCAGACATCTATTAGAGGACTTAAAACTATAATAGTCATGCAGTCATCTGGTAAGATCTGTTTAATTTAATATCCCCCAACATCTCATTTAAGTAGTATAGAAAAAAATTGGCAGTTGAAAGTCTCAGGTTTATTCCTCAAACGGCTTTCACGGATTAGATGTAGGTAGATAATTTTACTCTCTGTCCATCAGCTGTTCCACCCCTAACATGGATGCTTGATTTCTCAGAGGTGCTTGTAATGCTCATTAACTTGCTGGAATAAAATAATTGCTAAAATAACTAATAAGTTACATTTAAATATAGGTTTTCTTATGCTGTTTTGATAGTAAAAATTTCTACTGAGGCTTTAATGTGTTAATTTAAAGAGGAATTCAGCAGAGAGTGTCTTGCACACACTGAACAAGAGAAGCAGGAAATATTTACGTATAGCAGTCAAACAGCTACAATACAGTTTAAGTTTGGAAAAGATCTGTAAATACCATTTTGAGGACTTGATTCTAATGCACCCTGTATTTTCATAAGTGGTTCAGATAATAAGAACTGTATTGTGTAAAAGGAACTGCTTTTCATACATATCAGGTAAGGTTCTTAATTTTAATCATGAGATAATTGAGAAGAGGAACTTATTCCACATTAGATCACTGTATTTGAAAAACATTTATTCCACCCATAGGAAATAAAAAGTGACAGTGCAGAAAAATTGAAAAGTTTTGTAGGGCTTTTTTCCTACCAGAAACTTCAGCATCATCTCCACTTGAATATTCATCTGGATGAAGCAGACAGTCTTGTAAAGCAATGAAATTCATGATGGCAATCAAATCTCTCAAAACTGATCACGTTTTGGAGAGTGAAAGTACTAGGGTCAGAAAGTGAGCTGGTGAACGCTGTAGGAGCTCCCTCTGCCCTAATGACTGTGCTGAAAGGTGTACTGGCTGCAGGGCTGTCCCTTCTGTGGGCAGAGGTGGTCGGGGATATCAGCAAAGGAAACTTCAACCACAAGGGTTGGTGGGAGGGGACAGCAGAAAGGAAGGGTGGGGAAGCAGGTCAGCATCTGTGGCCAAGCTGTATGCACGCAGGTGGGTACCTGCTTGGTGTCATCTTCCCATCGTGGTTACCACATCACTATTGTTCCGTCCCTCTCTGGAGACTAACTCCCATCTTGAAGGAAACTTGAAAATCTGCACTTCAGCGGAGCTAATGGCACTGGGTAGGATGCCTCGATAAGGATGTCGTTAGCATCATTAGCAGAGCTGGGAGGCTCTGCAAACCTTGCTTCCAATACCTCAGCCAGCTCAAGTACCTCTGCTCAGTGCTATCTGTGCTGTGCGGCCTATAGTCAAGTTTTCATTACTTAGGTGGCTGACTTGCTTTCCTTTCTAGATCATTTTTTATAAATCGTTTGTTGTTTGATCATTACTTTTCAGCCCTTGGATGCATTTCTAAATAGGAAATTGATGACAGACATTTTTTCCTCTTTTGTTAAGAGGGTAGCTCATCTATAATTTCCCATTTTTTTCTTTTTGCAATATTATTAGCTTGCTGTAACACTGTCCTAGCCTATGCCTTCAATAACAAAGTACAGTTACTGCATTCCTCCTGCTTGCAGCACTCCTATCAAACAAACCATTTTCATGAATCAATGAAGGACAGATTTCATGCATTGTAACTGTACCTCATCTGCGGTAAATTTTTTTGATTGCTGTTGTTTCTGTTTTGTTTTGCAAAACTGGTAACCAAAAATACTAGTGGTGATTTTCCTCAAATATTTGTGTTATGTCAAGAATCACGTATAAAAGCTAGTGCTTTTTTCAAATATCTTGAAGACAGTTGTCACTCTTCTTCAAATTATCACCTGCATCCATTCAGCTAAAGGCAAGCTAGGACCCTTGCATTCAGTAAATGATGCTACTCAATTATTTTCTCAATTGCCTAGATCTGCTTTTTTCTCTGGTGAAGTCATTCTTTTTCAATAAATCATTGTTGTCAGTTAAAAGCCGACCAGTGTGCTAGGGTATAAAGTGTTGAAGCACCAGAAGAGATACTGAAATAAGAATTGCTTTGGCACAGTAAGCAGTACATTTGGAGAATGGGTCCAAATTTTAAAGAATGGCACCTTTTCACCAAGATACTGAGCTGTCTGCAGTCAAGGCTGCTTTTCAGCTTTACCCTGGGGCCCAGCAGCAGCAGCAAGAGACCTGACACATTTCTGGACAGCCTCTCTTCTTTAGCCTCCTCCACTTCACTCTCGGCCCCCACAGCCCTGCCATGGAAAGGCACTCTTCCACAGCACCCTGCACAGACACTCATGGGCATTTCCACACACACCAAAGGAACTGACATAGCCATTTCACAAGGCACAGAGCCTTGCCGAGTTCCTGTGCCAGAATGAGAAGGCAGTATTTTTAAGTGATGTTGTAGCTTTATCTCAGCTGAAGCAAATGGCATTTTACACTGGCATACACTCTCAGGTGCTTTTTTTACCTTGAAAAAGAAACCTATTCAGCAGCTCTCCAGGAAGCGCCTGCAAGCTTGCAGGAGCCCACAGATTTCTCTCCGTTAATGCATAGAGCATATCTTAATTGCTTAAGGCTGTCATCTTGACTTTGTAATAGTGTCCCCTCCAGGAATGAAGGAATACCTGGCTGACAGCTAAGTTTGCAGAGTATATCTGGTACCTGGGTGTTGCTTGTAGTGTGCCAAGTCCTTTCTGCTGAGGAATTCACTGAAAGCAGTGCATTAAATTTATGTAGGACTTTTTGCGGGAATGAGGGTGATAGGCTGCACACTGTCCTCATACAGGAAAATAAATAAAAGGGAAATGTTAGGGTTGCATTGCGTTTCCACTTTATTCTGAGGGGGTCAGAGAGGGAGTGGGGGACAGGGAGGGAGAGCGGGACATGATGAGTTTGACAGACAACCAGTTTGTGTTCAGACCTGGATCTATCCTCATTCTTGTTTCCCCCACCAGGAGTTAACTAGTAAGTTGTTCATCACAGGGTTCAGACACTACCCTCTAGTCCCAGTGTGATTCCTTTACCAACAGTGCTGCTTACATAGCTCTTTCTGCACTGGTTTTGTGGCTTTTCAGTGGTGCGCATGGCACTCACACACCAAATCCATTTCTATAACTTACGAGCTGGCTGTTTCCAGTCCTTCCTTAAGACTCATCTATGGCTGTTAGATTTATGTAAAGAAATTTACTGTTTAAATAATTGTCATAATAACATGTCCAGTGAGATTAAAAGCCAGATTAAGCCAAATCATAATATAGTGGAGACATATACAAAGTCTTGTGTATGCAAGGTCCCCTGCATTTGTCTCCCAGTCCCCAGCCTGCCCGCCTTTGAGCTTCTCCACAGCTCCATGTGAGGGCAGCAGGCTTACAACGCCTCTTAGTACAAAAACTCTACCATATTTCAATAATGCTACAATTACTTTAGCTTTCTCCCAAGTAAAAGCAATTTGCGGAGCTTTCCTCATACACACACTTGCTCTAAGCTTGTTGCCTAGCCTATATCTCCCTTCTCCTCCCACCCTCATCCTGATTCATCCCCTTTACCACCCTCCCTGGTTTCCTCTGGCTCCAGTTCACATATAAATTTGTAGCAGGCAGCTTTTATCTCAGTGGTACTCAGGTCAGGCTGCATCCTGTTCCTGCTGCTGGATTCAGAGTGCTGCCCCTCTGCTCACCCACATTTCAGTGCCCCGCAGGCTTGCAGCTACCGTGAGTCCGGGCACCCAAAGCTGTGGTGTGGTCTTTAAAGCATGGCAGAGCTCTGCAGGTCAGCTTTCTGCAGGCTCTTAGCATGAGCAAATTGTATGCCCTTCCTCCTTTCTTCCAGAGCTCTAATGGAAAGTGTTAGAAATGTCTATGTTTTGAAAAATAAGTAGAAATTATTATCAACTGCTTAGGCAATTTTCTTTCCATGAGAATAGAACAGCAGGGGCACCTTACTTCTGAATATCAAGTTCTTGTTGTGAAGCTGGGTCAATGCCTCTGGAAGGGGAGAGAAGGGGGAAGAGCCAAAGGGACTGAGGAGCAGACTGGAAGAAGCTGTGAAAAACACAGATGTGGGGCACAAAACTGTGGTGACAAAGCAACAGCGTCGATAAGCTAGAAAGCTGGCTGATGCCAGGTGCCTGTGGATTAAACAGGGATGTCCTGCACCTGTGGTGCCAGATTGGAGGAATGTACAGCTTGGGAAACTGCATCTGATCTAGCTGTCCATGGGAGGTACCAGTTTTTCTTGTTTCTTTGAGTTGTTCTTACTGCCTGACCATGAGGCAAAGAAATGAGCAAATACATGTGTCACCTGTCTGCTCCTTTGTAATTTTTGTGAATTGGCTTCTGCTCACCAACAAACTCAGATCCCCTGTCGAAATGACGAGCAACAGTCCCATGTGAGCATGTGACAATTTGGCTTCAACCCGTGCTTTTTTCACAGATCTCAAACTGAGAGCATCGAGTTTTGTGCTGGCACGTGTCCATCCTCTTGGACCTGCAGTCACAGGAGTTCAGTATCATGGACAAAGCTAGCAACACGTTGCTCTCCCCCTGCATACGCAGGGGAAAGCTGATGAACACGATCGTGTGGTCAGTGCTACCTATGGTGACCTTTCGAGTTTGAGCAGCTGACAGAAAGTCTCCTGCTCTAACCACCAACCTCCAGCCTCACTGCTTTGCTATTTAACTGGTTTACAAACACATCAGCTAGCCTTTTAAGGCAAGCATACCAATCTGCTGTAGATTTTCTAAGACAAAAGGACAAGGTCCTCCTACAATTTAAGCTCCTGCAATCTCAATCTAGCCTTCACCTTTATTATCTAGACTGCTGCCTGAATCAAACGTCTCCTGTTAGTAATGAACTGGAGGCAGAGAGGAAAGAAATGAAAAAATGCTCATGTAAAATTATTCTAGTTTTCAGATGGACTCACCCACAAAAATCCCGAGTATAAAAAAAATTTTTTTAAATTCATACTGGGAAATTCTTGTGTCAGTATTCAGCTCCTCTTGCAGAGTTTGGTGCTGAGCATGCTCAAATACAGCCTTTTGTAACTATCCACGAGAAGAGTTTCTGCAGATACGTGCCTACCAGCTTGTCAGCTGCTGAAAGACACAAACTGCTTTTAGAGGTCACCTATCATTGTTCCTTTTTTCCAGCTCTTCTTCGGACTTGCATCCGCTTAGCAGCCCAGCTAAGGTTGCTTGTCATTCAGAAATCTTGGACACCCTGCTATTGTGCCTGTGAAATTAAAGTCTGCTTTGCACAAACCATGAACTGGAACACTGTGGTTACATTAACAGATGCACAGATAAATGTTATGCCCAGAAAATTCAGCATATCCAGAATATTTCAGCCTCACTGTACATCTTTTGATGTGTCAGATGACATGTTCTGTGTGCCTTTCAGTGCTGTCAGATGTGCGAGCGTCGCAAAGCTCACTATCATATTGGAACAACCAGCAATGTTTAAAGTATTTATTTTTCCCAGTTAGGGGGGAAGTATGGGTGGAAAGAAGTGCAGGTTTTTAGCAAAAGAATTGCTAATGGTTTGTTCTTTCCTTAACTTAAATCAAACTGCTTCAATCAGTAATAGCCTATGTATCAAGGAATGGAGGAAGCATATTGTATTTTAGAGGATTTAGTACTTCAGTAAATTTCAACACAGAGATCATGATGAACAACACTAGGATTTCCTAGCACAGAAATTCTCACATACACATATGTTCTTGGAGTAGCTGAGGCTTCTCAAATAATGCAATTTTTCCAGATTTCTGTGAAGAACTCTTCTGGTGTGAAACAGGTGTCTTGACAACAACTGTCTTCTCCTCCCCGCCTCAGTCTACCAATCCACATCACCCAGAGGCCTAGACCAACCTTCTGATGCTTAAAATCTCAAAGAAAAACATTTGTTAGAAGTGCCTGAACATTGTGACATGAAAAGATCTGAAAACAGCAGTGTTACTTCCATGAAACCCTAGACACACAAAAAAAAACCAGAGGGGAAGTGCTAGATGTAACAACAGAATAAAAGATATAACTGATGATAATACTTGGAATAAAGCAGGAAAGAAGGAAACAACTGAAATATGAATAAAGAGCATGTGGAAAAACAGTGGTGAATAAGGAGGATGGGGAGAAAACACTGAATGGGAAACCATAATAGATAGGTGGTGACCTATATCACATAATCACCATGAAATACTTGAACAGAAAGCTCTTGAGACATGTGGTGCCAAACATGTCATAAAACACCATAAGCTTTACTCCAGATAAGCCATCAAATTCTACTTAAAATCTGCATTTCTTAAGATGACGTACCAAAAACGTCTGCACATTTTATGGAGAGCTTTTTTCTTTTAATTCCTCGGGTCTTGGAGTTCTTTCTTCTTATACTAATTCTCTGGTGTCCTTCTCTTATTCATACTGCAAATGATTCAGCACCTTGGGACAGCAAAGATTGGCTTCTCCACTCTTAATAGTTTAACATATATGTATCTTGTGACTAAAACTTACTTAACACATTCATGTAAAAGTCTGATAGAGGTTGATTTTTATATGGTTATTTTTATAATTTTTATATAAATATATAAGCTAGACAAAACATTCAGAGAGAATTATACCAAGCAGACTGTAGAAGGAAACCGATTTCCTCCTAGAATGTGTGCATGCTTCAGCATACTAAGGATTGCAGCTTCTTTATCAATTTAAATACTCTTTCTCATCTTCCAGTGAAATCTTATCTGAATATTCTTCTATTCTGGAGATTTTACAGTTCATGCATTTCTGTATATATTAATTAAATATCTAATTTTCTAGTTGGTCTCTGATTTGGATCTAATGTTTTGCCAGCTTCTTCAATATTACCGTTTTGATTGGGAAGGATAAATTCATTGCTTGAAGAAGAGAATCATGTCTTAAATATTCATTTTTAAAAAATAAAATCTTATTTTAATTATCTAATTTTCTTCTCTTTGGTATCTCACCATAACTAATCCTTTATCCCTTTTTATCCTCAGTGCATTGTTTTAGAAATTGAAAGGGCATTCGTCCAAGTAAAAAATAAAATCTCAAATCAGCAGGAAATAAATATCTTTGTGACATGGAGCTGCACCATTTCTGTTCTTGTTAAGAGACTTGAGGCACTCCAAATGAAGTGAAGTACCCAATTATTAGATTATGCTCAGTCTTCATACTGCAGTGTACCAACAAGAGGCGTTTCTGTTCCATGAATTTTATCTGGGCAGCCAGGAAGTGTTGGAAAAATGTTTGTACTTCCAAGATTGTCATTTTATTACCTCCCCATTGCTTCTGCTATCTCACAACAGTTTCATTTTTTTCCCGCATCTGCTACATAACATTTTTGGGGGAGAAATATCAGTAGTGAAAGCTTCTTGTATTTGCACAAAAGCATGCGTTGCTGTAGGACAGCTGATCACAGGCCTGGTTTTGAGTCCTGGAGAATGCTGCCGTTGTGTTACACTCTTGAGACATCATATCAGCGCTGTTTTACAGTGGTTGACAGCCTGATCAGTGTTTCACACAAAAATAGTCTGTTTCCCATTTTTATGGCCCCTACGCATTCATCTACTGTTTTCACTTCTCTGCTTCCCTGCTGTACAACTGGGGCATGTCCCGTACAGCAGTCTAATCCAAGCCTCCCTGGTTTCAGCTTTGTTTTGCACAGGCAAAGCCTTTTCATGAGGCTGTTTGGGGGCTTCTTAAGGCTTCTTGAATTATCCACATGATCAACCAGCCTTTGTCCTGGTAAACTTGTTACAGAGGTGGCGTATGTTCAATAGGATGGAGACAGATAGTGCTGGAGACTGTCCTGGCAGGATTCGAAGGCAGTTGCGCAGTGCATCTGTAGTGTCAGCTGGAATGATATAGTGGAAAATAAACTGGTCTGCTAGCTTGGGATGTGAGATCCAGAGTTTCAGAAACAGTTCAAAATAGCACAATGCCATCTGTCTTTGCACAACTGCGAAACCTGCAGTAGTAACAAGACGATGGCAGCAGTAGCCTTCTGACTGACCAAGGGAACACATGGCCCATTCGGTTGGAGCTGTGGAAGCACCACAACAGCTTTGTAAGCATCCTGCCATTCCAAGTATGTTCTACATTGTCAGTCCTGGAGATAAATTTTACCTAACAGGATATTAAATAGATATTTTTAATGAGTTCTTCAATATCATAAAACTCAGTCATTTTTTAAACTTCTAATCAGGAGGAACATTTCATTTCTGTTCTTTTCAACATGCTGCATAGACAGAGATCCCTGGAGTTCAGTTTTTCTAAGTCAAGACAGCAAAGGCATAAAGCAAGTTCCTGTCTTACTGCCAAATATCTGTCTATGAGCTCTACATACAACGTTATAGATACTCTTTTGTTGGCACTTTTATCTTCTTTTTATAGAGAGAACCTCATTTACATAATACTCTGGGGAAATGTCAGGCTTGAAACAGTTCCTGGTTTACAGGAGCAGACTACATACTGGAGAGACTGGTGACCCAGACTGATGGGCTTTGCAAAAGGACTTGGATTTCTGAACCTATTTAACAGAATGGTTTAAATCTTCAAGGGTCTATAACAATACTTCTTATTTCATAGTTGTTCTTCATGTTGAGATAATGTTTAGTAATTGCACTCCAATGCAAAATGCTGTCATTGATTATCACAGGCTAAATACGTCTGAACATGTTGCAGATAGTAATCTTTTCTCCAAACGGGCTTGGTATTGTCCTTGCATTTTGTTTCCTTCCAAATTTGGTCCCTAAATACCAGGGTGATACCCTGTCAAAATCTAGTTGAATTCTTATCAAAACCATAGAAGTTTCAATTTTACCATTTCCTTTTTTCTTCCCTTTTAATACCTGGCTCACAGTGGAGCCAAACTGTGTTACAATTTGACTGGAGCCTTTACAGTCATTTTCAAAGTTCAACTCAAGGGAAATTATGGGAATCCTTGACAATGCCGATGTTATAGGATAGCCTGTGCTTGGAAGGATTGTGCTTGCTTTGTTCCTGGCTGTCAAGTTGTGATGCTAGCAATTGTGACAAACTGACAACAAGTTGCATCTTCTCTCCGAGACACATGAGTATTATTCCAACAGGAGCATGCTATGTTTTAATGATCACAGCGCTGCTGTGAAGCTCACCTGAATTCTTTTATAATCAATTTAAAATCCATGTAGGCAGTAAATACATGATGTTGGATGGGAAGAGTAGAAAAAGAATATTGTGGTATTAAAATAAAATTTTTAAAAATTCAGTGAGGAACAGCAGAGTTCAGAAGTGAACCTAGCTAACGGCTAAGACTTTGGTGATGGTGGCCTTCTAAAGGAGAGTGCAGAAGTACTTTCAGGTCACAGCTCTGGACAGTTTTAAATATTAAAATCCTTTTTAAACAGAGCAGCAAACCTATTGTGTAAGTTGCTTGAGCAGTGTTGACCCTTGAAAACAGGCTCCACTCTTTGGACAGATAATTAGGCATGTCTTTCCATCAGGAGGGATGCACTCCTCAAGATCCAGCATTCTGCTACAGTGGTTGAAACACCAGGAAGGAAGAGATTTACCTCTGCTGTGCTGCTACAGCACAGAGGCAAAGAATAGCAAAAGAAATATAGTTTAATGATTTTTTTTTAGCTCATTAAAGTTATTGTCAGGCAAAGAAAACTAGGAAGTGTGTGTTTATAATGAGTGTTGCATTAGTCTGTTTCAAATAACAGATAATGGCTGCTGGTTTCCTTTTATCTCTTGAAAAATCTGTTCTCTTACATAATAGTACTGATTGACTGTCCTAAATTCAGTGATTTGCAGAACAGCAAACTGAGCAGGTGCTGCGGTGAGAGAACAAGTGGCTTCCTAGCAGGCAACAACAAGCTGACTTTCCATTCTTGCAGCAGACTTCCAGAAGTTCATTTTGGGGAGTAATTATTGCTGTTTGGATCATCATATGTCAGTAATTAAGATGTGAATTTCCTTCTCAATTGAATCTGTCTTTGGTATTTGCAGTGTGCTGTCAGTGACATTGTTATCTGGGTAAAATATATCCTAAACCTCATGAAGTATTTGTTGTATTTGCTTGCATTAATAATTGTTACTTCAGTTATAGCTGATTAGATGATAAATAACACATTGGCTTTCAGCCATGACAGTAATTCAATCTTTTGAGTCCTGATAAGTGCATGAAAAGTTCAAACCAAGGTCTTGTATTTGTATATATTGAGACTAGGTTGGATCTGTATTGTAGAGGCTACTGGTCTAGTAATGAGCCAGAAAAATTTAAAAGTCCTACAATAAAATCATGGTAATCTGTAATTGGTTTACTTTGTTTATAAAGGAACAAGTTATTTTTGACTTTTAGGTGCCAGGAAATTTTGCTAGCCAGGGAAATCATATTTATTTCCTAAATTGAAGTATGGACTCCAGAAGAGCCACATGAGTACACAGTTCACTCCAACCAACCACTGACCGTGTATTCAGAAGGGCATTGGCTGAAGGTGTCATTTAAGTAAAATGTGTAAAATCTGATTTTGGGGTGTTCTATTCATAATCTTTGCAGTCAAGAATTAAATCCTGTGGCAGTCTGCTTTTTGGGGAGTCTAGGAATAATTAATTTTGCTCCCAAACTGTGCAAAAGCTCAGGTAGCTGCCCTAGGGCTGCACTCGTTTTGGAGAGTGACCTTCACCTAAGGCTGTGTGCAACAAAGTCATCGCCAACAGTGACTAACAGGCTAGTAGTCCCCCTAAAAAGAGATGAGGAATCAAAATTTTGCCAGGAATAACTATGTAGAATGAATGCCCTGAGATCTGCAAGGTGAAATATATACAAAAGGCCTTCCAGGTCCTTTTGGTGGCCCTAAGCACCTCTTTTCTGGAGGATAAAAGAGTCAACCTCCTACAGTTATGGCCTTGTCATTGAACAAGGCAATAGCTTTTATGCTTGTAGTGTTCATTTTCATATAGTCTTGCCTTCTAACATACAGAAGGAGAGCAGGTGTGTTAGCAAGAGTGATATAAACTCTTTCTACAATTGTTCCACAACTCTTTACATTTACTTGAAAGAGAACAGAGCAATCTTACTTTTCCAGTTGCCATGAAGGAATGGAAGCATGCCCCACTCCCTCCTGCAGTCATAGCAATGTACTGAGTTATCACAGCATCTGGGCCTTTTGTGCAGACCTTCTGGTGGTGACTGTCAACAGAGTGATGTGCCTCTTCTCCACACCTTTTCCTCATGGCAAAATGCCTCCAAATGTATCCAGCCTCAAAATTCAGCTAAGAAGTTAAGAAATGCCTTATACCTCATTCTATAAATGGAAAACTGAGGCCAAAAGCAACTTGGGCCAAGCACAGAGACTTGTAGGTAGGTTTCCCAAACTAAAGAGCCAGTACCATAGTCATTATGCCAAGGTTCTTGTCCGGGTGCTTACTCTTGAAACAGGAAAAGGAGACTGGTATTTCTTCCCTGTTTGCTGAAATTTAAGTTACAATTCCTTCAGGAACTGACACACATACTCAAGTGAGTGTTTGAGATGTATCTTACATGTTGGTAACTAGCTTAATCCCTAAAATTTAGAGCTAGGTTTGAGAGCATGCTTGGAGAGATTGTAACATGCACTTCCTCCTAATCCACTTCCATATTTCACTGATTAAGTTCTTAGAAGATCTGAAACAAAGCACTGGAAACCCTCCAGTTAAAATGTTTTATCTAAATCACCATTCCATTATATATTATTTAGAATGCCTACATGTTGTAGGTCAGAAAGTTTTCTTCGTAGTTTTTTCCCTACTATCAAGTACATCTAATTTACTATTAAAACTGTCCTTGGTATGCCAAGACCAACATTGTTTGGCCATGTGTATCAGTATTCTCACACCCGCTCATCCATAAAAATAGCCTTCAATCTACAGTTCTTGGTTTTGGAACAAGCATGTGCAGAAAAAAAAAAAAATATCAGTGACAAGTTCATCAAAATGTCCATGAAAGCATAGTCATTTCCCAGGTGGCTTCCAAAGGGAACCTCCCTGAACTTGAGCTTATTATTTAGGATCAGCTCTCTTAACATGAACTCCATTGCCACACTAAGATTGTATTTGCTAAGAGGATTTACTGCTGAACCAATACCAGTGTTTAAAATGATTGATGAGTTTTCTTTTTTAATGTATGGAACAATTACTGGAAGCATATGCCACATGTGATGCAAGATGAAGTTTTCCTTAAAGAAAGTCTTCCAATGTTTTTTGTGTCTCTTTTCCTCATCCCCAGACAATCTCCCCACGTAGTAAGAACTACTGTGTTACTCAATTACCACATGGCCCTAGAGTAAAAATGATTAATTGTTCATGGGGCTGCAGAACTCAGAAAATATGCTTCCCAAGGAAGTCTAGAGCACAGGACTACAAGAACACCCCAGCTGCGTGATTGCCCCTTGGGGAGAACCTCACTCAGGTTGTGATAAACTTTGAATAAGCCTTGTTACACTACTGGAAAGGTCTTCTTGCAATCAGATAGCACAGTAGTAAATATGGTAAAAGTATTTATCTCTATTAAATATCCTGAGATTCCTTCTAACTTCTCAGCCAAAGACTGGCTGAGACTTTCAATTCAGCATTCTATGCTGTAACTTGGTGTTTTAACTTCATAAGCCATGGTAAAGCATCACTGTTTTCATTCAGTGGAGTGAAAGGTAATGTTTCTGTCTTGTTCTTTTTCACAAGAGAGAATGGCTTAGGATTAAGTCTCCATTATGGTATTGCTATGATAGCACAAATTCATTGTGCTCACTATGTAGCTTTTCTGTTGTCAATTTTAACAATCTCCTTATTTTTTCTAATTTTCTGTACTCATAACAGCAAAAAAAAAAATGGCAATACTTTTGGAATTTCAGTCAGTGGTTTTATCTTATTAAATAATAACAAATTTGCTAAGTGAATATTCTTATCCCCATTTATAGGTGACTAGTTCAAGTGACTTGTCTTGCTACAAACCGATTGCTCATTTGGCAGTTGCAAAAAGCAGTTCCAGCTCTAGCAGACAGATGGCACTGGCTGTGTTTGGTACCAGATGGAGCCAGAGGGAGCAATCAGGGGGTGTCTTCAGTGGTGCACGTTTGAAAGTGAAGCCAATGGGGCTGTCGTGGTTTAACCCCAGCCAGCAACTAAGCACCACGCAGCCGCTCTATCACCCCTCAGCTAGACAGGGGAGAGAAAATATAGCAAAGGGCTCCCGGGTCGAGATAAGGACAGGGAGAGATGACTTAGCCAATTACCATCACGGGCAAAACAGACTCAGCTTGGGGAAAATGAACTTCATTTATTGCCAATCAACCAGAGTAGGGTAATGAGAAATAAAACCAAATCTTAAAAACACTTTCCCCCTACCCCTCCCTTTTTCCCAGGCACAACCTACTCCTGAATTCTCTACCTCCTCCCTCTGAGCAGCGCAAGGGGATGCGGAATGGGGGTTGGGGTCAATTCATCACACCTTGTCTCTGCTGATCCTTCCTCTTCAGGGGCAGGACTCCTCACACTCTTTCACTGCTCCAGCGTGGGGTCCCTCCCACGGGAGACAGTTCTCCACAAACTTCTCCAACATGAGTCCTTCCCATGGGCTGCAGTTCATGAACTGCTCCAGCATGGGGCCTTCCATGGGCTGCAGTCCTTCAGGCACAGACTGCTCCAGCATGGGTCCCCCACGGTGTCACAAGTCCTGCCAGAAAACCTCCTCCAGCGTGGGCTCCTCTCTCCATGGGTCCACAGGTCCTGCCAGGAGCCTGCTCCAGCGTGGGCTTCCCACAGGGTCACAGCCTCCTTCGGGCATCCCCCTGCTCTGGCGTGGGGTCCTCCATGGGCTGCAGGTGGATATCTGTTCTACCATGGACCTCCATGGGCTGCAGGGGACAGCCTGCCTCACCATGGTCTTCCCCATGGGCTGCAGGGGAATCTCTGCTCTGGTGCCTGGAGCACCTCCTCCCCCTCCTTCTTCACTGACCTTGGGGTCTGCAGGGTTGTTTCTCTTACATGTTCTCACTTCTCACTCTGGCTGCAGTTTCTGTGCCCACCACAACTTTTTTTTCCCTTCTTTAATATGTTATCACAGAGGCACTGCCACTGTCACTGATGGGCTCAGTGTTGGCCAGCGGCGGGTCTGTCGTGGAGCCAGCTGGTATTGACTCTGTCGGACATAGGGGAAGCTTCTGGCAGCTTCTCACAGAAGCCACCCCTGTAGCTCCCTTGCTACCAAAACCTTGCCACTCAATTCCAATACAGGGGCCTTTGCCCTTTGGTGTCAGTTGAACTTCTGTCCAGGTTTTCTATGTCTAAAAGGGGGTGTTTGCAGAGCTTTTTTGGAAGGGAGGGTGTTAATGGGTTTGTGTGGCGCGGTTTTTGCTCTGCAGATGTCTTTCAATCGTTTTCATAAATAGTTGGGGATCTCACCTCATGTATGACACATGGAATAGTAGAAAATTTGCACACGATTTCTTCGACTCTTAACTGAGTGAGCAATAAAGGTTGGTGTAATGAGCTAGGTAGAGACAGGCATTGATGTTCCAGTAACATGAAAGAGGTGCCAAAAATAATACTGCAAGCAAGGCCATATTGTTCACATTCAAATACTTGAAAAGCTGAACATGCTTCTGGAACTGAAACACATCAGGTGATGACAGGGTACTCGTCAATTAATAATGACAGGAGCATTTAGTGAAATGAGTAAGCACTTGTGGTGAGTCCCAAAAAGAATTCCACTCCCTTCAATTAGAGCAGCCATCAGTTTAAATACAGGTTTCAGAGGGAGTGAGAGGGAACCTAGCTAGATAGCACCACAAATGCTTGTGCTGAAGCACGACTTAATAGAACCATGCAAATTGGAGCAAGAAGCATAAAATAATCCTGGGTAATCCTGGACCTTGTAAAATAATTTGTTCATTCACCTCAGTCGAATCACAGTTAACTCCTTTAAACAACAGAAGAGGGCTGATTACAGCCAAAGTTCCCCCCTCCAAACTGTGCTTTGCAGGATGGATTTTTTAAGAGAATAGTTTACTGAGATAGCAAATGCAGTTCTTTTTTTCACTGTAAGGTGAATGCTCGCTCTGTAAATTCCATATCTTTCCAGATCTTTCTGTAGTTATTATTCACACAGTTTCAGATCACAAAATGGTGATATGCAGGACTGTCCCTCAGCATAAACAGTGATGGAGAATGGCTACTGTAGCACATGCGATTAGCTCCTAATCCCCATCTCAGACTGCAACTTCACTGTGATAGGCTACATTTGCTTTAAGAGAGTAGTCCCAATATGATGACAAAAAAAAAAAAAAACCTTAATTAAGAAATAATTGCAATTATAGCCAGAAGATGTGTTCTTAATCTTGTTTATATTCTTCAGCCTCTCACCCCTCTTGAGCAGAAATAAGAGCTAAATGCAAGTTCTGCCTTCTCTGTTGGATATACTGAATAGAAAGCATCCATTGCTTGTAGCTGTAGTACTTATGACATTAGAAGACATTATTCATTTATTACCTGGAGGGTATTCAGTATCAGAGAATAATGAAAAGGGTTTGTATATTCCTTCTTTTTTGGTCCCAATATTGTATACCTTGCCATAACTATAACACAAGATCTCCATATGTATAACTTGCACTCACTTGCTCAGGAAGCAAACATTACAGTAGTTCCTCCATTTGAAGAGCACCCTTCCTTTTCACATCTTTCCCTATTCTATAAATCTCAGGAGAGAGAGGGAAAGTTCAGAGTAGAAACTTGCATTTCATTTCAGTAGGAGATCCAGAGCTTTCATGGCCAGAAAGGACTGCTACATCTAGGTGAATTTTCAGCTCATGAAACCTGTTGATTCCAAAAACTTCCTTGTGTAAAGCACATCCTCCAGGAAGGGCACCCACTTTGTGTTCGAAGTCATCCCCTCCTTGGGTAGCTTCTTTCAACAGTTAGTCTGCTAGACCTTTAAAAATTGCAGAGTTTATTTCCATTATGTGTTTGGCTTTTGCTGACAGACACTGACTCTTGCTATGTCTTTCTTGGCTTGGTTAAAGAGCTCTTTAGCTCTTCGTACCTCCTTAGGTAGCTTCTCAGCATCTAAGCGTATGATCCATGCTTTGCTTCCACTGAGCATGTGCTTTATGGATATTGTGGATTTTAATTTCATTAATCCAACATGCCATGAAGGAACACACACAACTTTCTGAAATGTAGTCCAGCTATACAGTTATATAGCTTGACTGAACTTGTACTCAAAGTCTGAAATTTGAAAGTTATTTAAGGAAACCTTTTTATTTATTCATTTATTTGAAGATTTATTTACTTACTTTAATTTACTTAGATTATTTACTTACTCATTTTTTCATTTATTTGTTGCTTACAGAAGTCGACAATGTTTCTTCCACTGCTTTTATGAAAAGTGATATCAGACTAGTTATCCAATAGTTAATCAACTCATTTTTTAACATCATCTTTTTTCACAGTTTTTAGGTTTTTTGAAAGGACCTGAGGACTCTTCTGGTTTTCTGTAACTACTCCAGTGCTTAAAGGTCTCTCAAACTCTGCAGGAACAGTAATCTCTTCAACTTATATCCAGGAGTTCTTAAGAGATCCCTAACGTATAGATCCAAATGAGCATGTATGGTTTAGATTTTATTTGGTGTTTTCTTCTGATTAAAAGGAACTGTCACGTCCTCATATGATACGAGCATAAAGTCTTAAAAGTGTGGAACCTTGGTCTTTGACACGCAAGCTATTTTTAAGCATCCACTTCCACCCACAGATTTCTTCCTGTCTCTCCTCCCTCTTGCTGGTCATTATTTGCCTCGACTTTGGCCAGGTTGGGTTTTTAAAGCACATACACCACATACTGAACATAATCAGGTTATGATTGTTGGTCCCTAGGCAACCACCATCTTCCAGTCCAGTGATTAAGTCATCTTTATTCATCATAAATTAGTCCAAACTAATTACCTTATGTCATAGTCAGTAAAATTTTTATGGATAAAAAATTTTTTTTTCAATACTCTAATGATGCTTTACTATTGCCTGCATGGGATCCCAGCACAAGCATCCTGAATTGAAATCTCTAGGAAAAGAGAATGAGGGGATTTTTGCCACACACAGCAGACATGCCTATCGTCCCCTTTTCATGAACTTTATTAGCATACATGTTGAGACACCTACATTTAAGATCATGCTGGTTTGAGTTATTCACCAACAGAAATCTACTAGTGATGTGCTCCTTCTCTACCATATATCCCAAGCTGTCCTCAGTGTTCTGTAGCCAGAAATTAACATTCCTGCCAAGCAAATTGTCTCTCATTATAAGTGAGAATTTTCCATTCCCTTTGTTTATATCTCAGATTCAGAGCTTATGAATACAGGCAATTAAAAATTGATTTTGGCAGGGTCTTCTTCTACTAAATTATTATTTTATACTTCCAAGAGGTGGAATAAATACCCTGCACAGAGCTCTGTTCCTCTGCAGCTAAACAGCTTCCAGTACTTGGGCCAACTCATTTAAATGTAGTCTGAATATCTCTAAATTGCAGATTGCCATGCTGGGAGACCTTTCAGCTCTCTGCTAAACTCTGAGTGCCTTCACTACCTATGATTGAACTACTGCTTGCGCAAATTACATATTGTCTTTGCTAGAATTACTACCACCAACCATTCACCAGTCAGAGAATCCTCGTTTACAGATTTTTTGTTGTTGTTATAAAAGCGAGCAGGTTCATGCATTACTTGTGGGGACTGAGGAAGCTCTCTGTGGGTTTTCTATGTCAAATACTCAGAGACCAGGACTTTGTGTGCCTGTGCAGAACAGGACCCAATTTTATTATGTCAAAGCTGACTTGGTTTAGAAAAAACAAAGATAATAGACCTCAGTAAAATTACGATGGCAGCTGGTTTACAGGTCTTCGATTGCAGCCTCCTCAGAAATGCATAGATTGTCTGTACTGTCAATGTCAGTTTTGTTCAATAAAGTCCTCCATTTTACATTCTCGTTTAATAAATCCAAATAGGAAAAAGCCCTTCGGTCCAGTATTTACTGCTGCTGCTATTTTATGTCAGAAAAGATCAGCCATGCTTAGTGAAGAGGTGAGCATCACAGAATTTTAAATATATGATCATTTTATGGTCATTCAGTGAGGAAAGTACCTGCTGGTGCATGTGGTGGTGTTAATGAAATGCTATGGCAAACACTTTTCAAGATTCGTCCTTACTGATACAGCACAAATAAGAGGGGAGGGGAACAGATCAAATTAAAGAGCCACCTTTTACAAAAGTGCAAACGCTTGCTGTACAAAAAAAAAATTATAATTCACACTTGAAACTGTGTTTCCAATGAGTGGTCCCCTTTTAACACAAGAAAAGATAGAACAAAACAAAAAAAACCCCAAAGAATATGTAAGCAGTACTGTATCTCCGGAAACACGGAAAGGAGAAACTACTGCCTTTCTTCAGGAACGTATCTAAAAAATACTCTGTCTAAACTGTTGCAGAGATGGTAACTGTGGCTGTTTCTCTAGCAGTAAGAGTTGAATTATTCAGCCATGACCTTGTGAAAGTTTTGCTGTTCTGAACAATGTGGAAATGTCCTGGACGGGGACGGGATGCGGAAATTGTGAGTTGAATTGATGTGGCTAAATGTGATACCGTGCTAGCTGAGTAAAGATCTCGGATGAGGTCCTGCTCGTCAGTACCATTATCTCTTGTTTGACTTCTGGAGAGACAACTTACATCATCTGAGACTCTGGTGCCACATTTCCTCCATCCTGGTTCCTCCGAGACCAATTATTCCCATTACGGCACGCTTCCGGTAACACGCTAAATTTTTTGGCTTTACGCGCTCGCTTCTGGCTCCTCGCTGGAGAAGCAGCTGAGCAGGCCCCCAGAATGATCTGTGCCCTGGCCAGAGCGTTCTGTTGGCTGCAGCGATGCTTCTGGTCTGAGTCAGTGCTGGCAGCCTCCTTCCCCCGAAAAACCACACAGCACCTGCACCCACGCTGGTGCCACCACCGGTGCCAGTAGCAGCGAGACGAGCGGCAGATGGCAACGGCCAGGCCCAGCCACCCTGTGTGAGCTGTAGCCTACGTTACTGTTGACTCTTCAGTGTTTATGTCAATCCCCAAATTGTATCTGATCCTTCTGTCTTCCTCCCCTCCTCTCCGGCACGAGGGACCCTCTCCCCATTTGGCAGTGTGGGTGAGGGAGCAGGGATGAGGGGAGGAAGGTGGTGGTGCAGCTGGGAGGAGGAGAGAGCAAGGAGGCACTTGTCAGTCTGAGGAGGGGAGAGAAGGAGGAGGTGAACTCATAATCTCTGGGTTAAGAGATGGATATTGTGTTGGGAACTGGCGGGTTTAACCCTTCCTTTTCCCAGTGCCCTGTAGGCTGCTGAGTCTCCATTCTTTCGTCTTAAAACCGAGCAAGCGAGGTCGTCTTAGTAATTTTGCCTTATTAGAACCATTCTGTGCAGGTCCTGATTTGGCTTTCCTTGCCCTTGTATGCGAGTAGACTAAAAGCAAAAGCATTTGAACTGTACCTTTCAAAACTCATCAAATACCAGAGTAACCTCCAGCTACCTTTTCCCCGAGAACGGCTGCTTAACAGCACTGACTCTTGATACTGAGCAACATCTAGAAAGGCAATTTCAAAGCGTTAAATGCCCCTTTAGCGCTAAAAAAAAAAAACATAAATAAAATACGGTGCTGGCAAGAGAAACGCAAGTGCGGCGGCCGAGCTGGACGCGCGCCTTCCCCACCTCTCGGGGGGGGGCTGCGGGCCGTTTGCCACTCTCACAGAGGACTTTGGCCCGGCAGCGTGGCAGGGCTCCAGCCGCGCTTGGGGCCTCGGGTCCTCCCCGCAGCGGCGTNACTCCAGATCCAGTCCGTGTATTTCCGTCTCCACCCCGCCCGCCGCGGCGCGCCCGCAGCAGGCAGGTCGGGGGAGGCTCCGCTCCGCGTTTTCCGCCCGCTCCGCGTTTTCCGCCCGCTCCCCACCGCAGCCCTGCCGTGAGGGGCGTCGCTGCCGCCGCTGCCCGGCGGCTCCCGGCCGGGCCGTCCCGTCCCGAGGGCCCGGAGGACAGGGCCGGGAAG
>VYZV01014299.1:51743-90630 GCA_013401275.1 Pandion haliaetus | reverse complement strand
GGGGGGGGGGGGGGGGGGGAGGGCGGGGGGGGGGGGGGGGGGGGGGGGGGGGGGGGGACACACGACGACTTGCCCTGCGAGGCGTGGGGCACGGCAGCCCGCGGGGCTGCTCCTGCCGAGGCACCCCCACGCGGGGTTTGGGGCACTCGTGTGATGAGCTGGCACCAGTTCTCAGCCTGGAGGCAGGCGGGCGGGACGAGGTCTGCCGCCGCCGGCGCGCTCGGGGCGGGGGGAGCACCGCTGCCCGCCCCCTGCAAACGAGAGGCCGCTAGAGAAAGAGACGACTGTCCGTCTGCCGGAACAAAGCTGCGATGCCTATTGAGAGGCATCTTGGGGTGCCCGTCTGGTGTTTGGGGGTTCCCGACCTTGACTTGGATGCTTTCTCTCNTGGGGAGAAGAGAGAGGGGCATCTCAAAGGGATGAAGAAGGGCAATCTGATTTAGGTCATCTTCTGACGCTGGTGCTGTGACCCACCTGTAAGTGTTTGTTTATTTTTATTCGAACTGGTTGTAAAAGAAGCGAGTTAATACGTGTCTGCTTCCTGATACAGCTCGTGTGGCACTGAGTGTTTAATCTAGTACAAGATTTAAGAAAAAAAGCAAATGACTACTTCTTGTCAGTTTAGCATCTTGAACTAAATTAAAGTAGTGTTTTAATGTATTTCTGTGCCAGAGCAAGCATAGCAAGACGCTATAATTTTAATATTTTTTTTGTATTTACTTTTATTGCAGCTTGATCAAAGGTTTCCCCTGTCCCTCCAAAGATACCGGTTAGGTTTGAGATTAGAAACACCCAAAGCCCTGTTTCAGTATTCGGGTGGGAGCACTTGCTACAGCTCGTTAACAAAGCTGTTATACTGCAAATAGCATTGTGCCCTCAGATCCTACTCTGGAATATTGTTCCATGCTTGGATGTAATAATAATAATGATAATGATAAAGCATGTTGGTAGTGCACAGTTTGATTTAGGCCAGCTGCAAGTGTTCAGTTTACAATCATCTAATGAGATGCAAAGGTAGTGACTGAGTTAGTCCTTGCATGTTGTCTGGTCCTGTTCTTCCATCATCCCTCCACACACCCAGTTCTGTGTCTTTTTGTCAAAATGTCTGTTATCATTACGTACTGAATAGGACTGTAGATGAGCAAATCACAGAAATTGCAGAAATATGCACACTGAGGATGCCTGGCATGTAATATTCTGCATCTGATCAGAAAAGCAATAAAGGTCCATTTAAGCCATACGTGTTACACCTGAGATTGGCAGGACTGGAAAAGGAAGTGTGCTTCCTTACTGTTTCTCATGGAGTGCAATTTGTTGGCTGGCATCAAACCACACCTATTTCTTTCATCCCCGGTGTATTTGTTGAATGAGGGAGCACTTTTGGTTTCCAGATCATGGTGTAATCCTTTTACATTTCATGCCTTATGGAATCATGATTTGCACTGCCTAGAGGTGGAGAGGGTCTTCTGCAGGGTTTTGCTACTCTAACTGAAGTTCATGAAGGCTTCTTTGAAACCAAAGGTTGAGAGCTCTCTTTTTAGGTGATTTACTTGGTCTACCCAAATTGTGATACAATA
Source organism: Pandion haliaetus (assembly GCA_013401275.1). Classification (NCBI taxonomy): domain Eukaryota; kingdom Metazoa; phylum Chordata; class Aves; order Accipitriformes; family Pandionidae; genus Pandion; species Pandion haliaetus. The sequence goes on along the minus strand of VYZV01014299.1, from coordinate 89,053 downwards.
ACAGTCCTATAATAGTGGAGATGTGCAGTGCTTTCCGCAACACAAGAAGTTGAGGCACTCAATTACCTTGCCAGGCTGCAGCCTTAAAATGAGCTGCAGGAGGTCATTTGTCCCAGAGGGAGTAGTTCAGCACTGGAACTCACTGGCGCGGGATGCTGTGGAGGCCAGAAGCATTAATGGTTTCCAAAAAGATTGGACACATTCATGGGAGACAATTCTGCCGGTAGCTAAATATAAAAAGCAAGATGCAACCTTCATCGCAAAGGTTTAAAGCCCATGTTTACGGGAATCCGAAAAATTAATCTGGGACGGGATCGTTTATGTGCTCCATGGTGTTATACTACTTGTGAATCATCTTCTATCAGTCACCCTTTTTTTTTTTTTGAAGAGAGAACAATGAACTAGGTAAGTCATTGATCTATCTAATGCAGCTGTTAAATTTTTATGACGATTTGACATTGTGCATCGAATAGCAGTACTTTTCAGGAGTGAATATATTGCGCATAAGAATGTTCCAGCAGAGGAAATACAAAAAGAGTATTTCACATATGCATACTTGTAACAAAGAAAAGAAGCAAAAGCCTTTAGTGTTTCTTGGATCAACCCTTTGAGATGTAATAGAGACTGTTCAAATATAAATTGCTCAGCTTCAAGTTGGGGAATACTGGGAAAAAAGCATAAAAGAAATTGTTTTTAAGAAGTGAAATTGATTCTTTTTCCCTGCACTGTCCTATAGTATTTTCCAATTGTTAAAATAAATGGTGTTTTTCAGTACTACAGCTAGGTTGGTATTGTCTATACAAAAAATAAATGGTTTTATCTGAGAAAAAATAAATTGCAAATGAGGAAGTAAAGCAAACAATGAAAATGTTGGAATAAAAATGACCTACTAAGTTATAGCATTCTCATACTTGCTGTCATTCTGCTTTTCATTTGCTTCCTATTTTCAGTCTTTTTGATAACTGAATTAAAATTGCCACTACTTAGAAAGGTCATTGCTTGTTTATAATAGGCAGTGTGCCTATCTTCTGAAAAATGTCAGTTCCCAAAATCCTTTTCTTTATATGTTACATTGCATTGAAATCCAACATTTTTGGATGCAATTGCCATGGATTTGTTTCAAATTAAATAAATAAGAAAAATTATGTGAGACTGATGAAAAAGTTTTATCTTAGTGATACTAATATCCCTTAAAGTGGTTTCTTAACAAACAGATTGCAGATCCTTACCTTTTTAATTAAAAGGAAAAAAAAAAAAAATTTAAGAATACAGAAGGTTAATATAAGGCATACATGGTACATGAATAAAAATAATATCTTACTGAAAAATAATTTTCCAGTTTTAGTTGCATACCATGAATCTTCTTCAAATCATTATTCTAGCTTTTTCACCATCTCCAAGTGCAAGAGTAAGATAAGCAAGGGAGGAGGGAGGCAAGAGAGGGAATTTCAGCCTACCCACTCTTTGATGAGACTGCAGTATTATTAAGGTATTTGAGGCTGGTAATACAGAACACAAAGCGTAGTATGAGGACATTTGCAGATAGTGATAGAAGGATACCCATTAAACTGCAAAGTAATAATCAGACTGAAATTATATTATTTTAATATAGTTTTGACAAAAGAACAATATAACTAAATGCATTGGAGTTTGGCCAAGACACATTAAGTTGGACTACAGGCTGCAAGACTCTTATCTGATTATTTATTTATTTATTTTCTGGCCTGAAAAGCATTTGCTGAGTTATGTTGCAGCCAGCTTCCATGAGACATAAAAGCACATTTAGGCAATGAAACAGTGTATTTCTTTTGCATAGTAATGCTGCCTCTATGTATGTGCTTTACATCCTTCTCTAAGGGTTATGAAAGATGCTATGAAGATTATTTATCATGAGCATGAATTAGAATGGCTTATAAATCCTGCTGAAATACAGTGTCCCAGCTAATTCTGAGGATGTTTTGTCTGTGATAACTTTTATTTTTTCATAGAAATATCTATGATGATAAAATTACTTAGTTATTTTGTCAGTCATTTAGATTTGTGGTTTGTTTGGAGTTCTTTTAAAGAAATTTCAGCTATATGATTTCTTCTTCTCCCCCATCATCTGCTTCCTCTCACTCTGTTTCGAGCCTGCCTGCAGACAAAAAGCAGATGAAACATTTAATTCTTTGTTGTGCATGAAACACCTTGTGGTGGCTCTCCTGCTGCTGCCCTCAACCTGTGATCCCATTGCTTTTACATCATGTGAAGAGGACAGAGGATAGGGTAGAAAAAAAAAATTGTTCTTAAAGCTAACTGTCAGATACTCCTTACGCAGTTTTGCCTTGAGAACTGCTGATTTCTGCCGCTTGGGTTACATCAGTGAGTGCTGAGCACTTTGCTTCTCAATCGAAAGATTTCCATTAGCCCTCAGGAGGGTTTGCAGTCAAGGTAGGTGGTACATCCTGACTGAACAATATTTGTGTCCCATTCTGTCAGCTCAGGCTACCATCTAGGTGGATGGCCTTTCTTTTTAGCTCTCCCTACATTTGGGATTCCTGCTTTAAAGAACAGGCTGAGCTTTTTGCCTCTGGTATCTGGGAAGAATTATTAGTTGTCTAGCAGAGAAATAAAATGCTACACAAATTTATGAAATGACTGTATTACCACTCACAGTTGGTTCTAAAGGGCAATGCATAGAGAGGTCTCTCTTCCCCCAAAACCCATGGGAATTTTGGTCCCACTGGCATGGAGCTGACTGTTCACTCCCATTGAAGTTCTGCCCCTAGCTGAACACTTCTCAGGGGCCACTCTTGACTGGGAGCATTTAAAGACTTTTGCCAAAATCAAGACTTCCAGTTGATGTCTGCATGCTGGGTATCATTCCTTGGCAACAAAGGGTCTCTAGAAACTTGGTATTTCTTCTCTTTTTCCCTGATTTTGCATTGTTCCATTACCCTTGGGAGAGCTTTCGTTTTTATCAATGGAAGTGTGCCATACAATCTGTGCCTCCATTTGTGACCTTTCCAAAGTCATGAGACATTTGTGGGGTGTTTAAAAAAAGCTATTTCATTTTATTTTCATATTTAAAAGCAATGCCCATACCTTTTTTCCTTAGATCTCAAAACATCTCAAGTGAGACAGATCCCAACTAGAGGGTAGGGGGAATTCTCTATGTTCTACTAAGAGGGAGGGGGAGAGTTTAACGTGAATATCTGAAGTGACTCACTCAAGGCTATACAGGAGTCAGTCACAAAATGTGAAGAAAATACTTGTTTCCTTGAAAGAGTGATGTTCACTTTTATTGTTGGCCTTAGTTTTGTGCTTTTTACAATACAATTACTAAGAACCTTCCAGCATCAGTTAATTCCCTTTTCATTAAAAGGCAGTGTGAATTTCTGAATAATAACTGCTGTTGGCTACACATGAAATTTTTAAATGGAAAATTACAGGAAATCATACATCTAGTATAAAATCTTGAAACATTCAGTAACTATACCATCAGTACAGAAGAGCAGAAAAAAAAAATCCAACTTGTTCTCAAACACTCATTTGTGGCAGTGTGAATGGAGGCTGCTGTCAAATAACATCTTCATTTCATAGCGTTTTTCACAGTGTCTTTTTTGACCGAAGAGCTGCAGTCCAGCACTAGTCTTTACTACGTCTGCAATAATGGGACTCTGACAGGAGTGCGTTTCACATCGGTGATTTAGTGTCTCCATTACAGTATGACCCGAAAGCCGTAACTTCTCCACCAGCAATGGCACAGCTTCCAGGCCAGCTCAGGTTCTCTAGTCCTGTGTATTTTTCACGTAGTTCAATCACTTCCAGCTTGCGCAGAAAGTGTCAGGAACATTTCATAAAGAAATGGTCTCTGTTTTGGCAACGCTGATCAAGCTGCTGCTGCAACTGAAACAGGTACTGAGTTGTTACAGTCTTCATAAGTAATTTTTCTCTTGCTTGCACCATGGATAGGCCATGTCTTCAGTGTCAGACCAAATGAAAGCACCATGTGTTTGCTGTGCAACTCTATTGGTTGGCACTGCTGGGTTATTTCCTTTGGTTTCTGGCACAGTGCTTCATACACCACAAATAGCATCTTCTCCATGTTTCAGTGGGTAGTGACCACTGAGTTTGTCAATCTAGACATAAACTGTCTAAACAAAATTATTCCATACAAGCTATATTTTTTTATAAAAGAAAACCAGAAAAGTTACAATGTCACCTAAAGCTACAAAGAAAAAGGCTTCATTAAGGGCAAATCATACCTGACAAATTTGGTGGCCTTCTATGACAGGGTTACAGCGTTGGTGGATAAGGGAGGAGTAACGGATGTAATCTACCGGAACTCGAGCAAAGCTTTTGACACTGTCCCGCATGACATCCTTGTCTCTAAATTGGAGAGACATGGATTTGATGGATGGACCATTAAGTGGATAAGGAATTGGCTGGACGGTCACACTCAAAGAGTTGTGGTCAATGGCTCGATGTCTGAGCAGAGACTGGTGATGAGTGGTCTTCCTCAGGGGTCGGTATTGGGACCGGCGCTGTTAACTATCTTTGTCGGCGATGTGAACAGTGGGATTGAGTGCACCCTCAGCAAGTTTGCTGATGATACCAAGCTCTGTGGTGCGGTCAACACAATGGAGGGAAGGGATGCCATCCAGAGGGACCTTGACAGGCTCGAGAGGTGGGCCTGTGCAAACCTCATGAAGTTCGACAAGGCCAAGTGTAAGGTCCTGCACATGGGTCGGGGCAATCTCAAGCACAAACACAGGCTGGGGGATGAAGGGATTGAGAGCAGCCCTGCGGAGAAGGACTTGGTGTTAGTGGATGAACAACTGAATATGAGCCAGCAATGTGCGCTCACAGGCCAGAAAGCCAATCACATTCTGGGCTGCATCAAAAGAAGTGTAGCTAGCAGATCGAGGGAGGTGATTCTTCTCCTCTACTTTGCTCTCGTGAGACCACCCTGGAGTACTGTGTTCAGCTCTGGGGCCCACATCATAAGAAGGACATGGACCTGTTGGAGCAGGTCCAGAGGAGGGTCACGAAGATGATAGGGGGCTGGAACACCTCTCCGGTGAGGACAAGTTGAGAGAGTTGGGGCAGCCTTCCAGTACTTAGAGAGGGCCTAAAGGAGAGATGGGGAGGGACTCTTTTATCAGGGAGTACAGTGATAGGACAGGGGGTGGCAGCTGTAAACTGAAAGAAGGTAGATTTAGATAAGATATTAGGAAGAAATTCTTTACTGTGAGGGTGGTGAGGCACTGGAACAGGTTGCCCAGAGAGGTTGTGGATGCCCCATCCTTGGAAGTGCTCAAGGCCAGGTTGGATGGGGCTTTGAGCACCCTGGTCTAGTGGAAGGTCCACTGCCCATGGCAGGGGGGGTTGGAACTAGGTGATCTTTAAGGTCCCTTCCAACCCAAACCATTCTATGAAAAAGTTAAAATAGCCACAGAAGGACGACATCACACAATAGGGCCATACTGTGGGCAGCACCTGAATGCTCTGGAAAGCAATCAGGTGTAGGCATGTCTGAAGGCATCTGACTTCAGAATCTGATCAGGGGTCCAGAGTGAAGGGGACGGCTGTCCCAGCCCCATGGGGGCTGGAGGCCACCCCGCAGCTTCTCACCACATTTACTCAATCCCTGCAGGCCCGTGGGCAGCATAAGCATATTAGCATGATGCGAAAGGGACATGTGGGGAGGCATCCAGATACCACCTGGCCCTTGCAAACCTGTGGACTGAAAAAAGCGTCTGCTACATGGGATCTGAATTTTTGCATAAAGAGTAGTCAGTAGTGATTTGCACTTGGGTCCTGTGAAGTTCAGGTCCCTGTTCTCAGGAGCCACTCGTCCCTTCGCTGCCCCCAAGCACCCCTGTAACAAGTTCTCCATAAACGAGCATCTTGTTCCACTGGTACAAGTGTCCAGAGAGCAGTATGCACTAGCTCAGTTTTGAGTAATGGACAAAATAAAGTTCCTGTTGTTTTATACTCGGTTTGGACCACTTACTGAATTTTAATTCAGAGACTGAAATGAAAAGCCAGGGAAGTTTGAGGGCCATGGAAAGTCTTTATAGTAGCTTAGTTCAGCGCCCATACATGCCTTGCAGTTTTACATTAACTACATCTCATTAAATGTCATCCTGGGAGTTTAGCTTCTTTGCTTGATGCTGCGGGTGTTTAGTATATCTGATATCACATGTGGTATCTACACAGTTAAGTGGGTTTAGTATGCTTTTTTATAGAAATTGCTGATCTTAGGACAGAGAAGATACAAACAGCCAGTAAGCAAATAGGTGTTTGATCTTCATACTGGAGGATGTTCATCAGAAGACCCAGGCCATGTGTCAGAACACAGTTTTCCCTTTGTCCAGTGTTATACCCCTTTTGGGTGTATAGTAGTTGCTCCTGACATGGACTTTTTAGCCCTGTGGCTTTGGTCTAGCAGGTATGTGCCACCGCAGATAGGTTCTTCTTATGACTGTGTAGATTCAAGCTAATTTATTCATTCTCCCGGGTTTTTTTACACCATGCCAGTCCTCAAGTATTGGCACATGCCAGGCTTCAATGTTGCATTGAACTGCTCATCTAGGCATAAAATACTGCAAGTAAGAGAAAATGCTTTAGTAATCTCAGTGGACTGTGACTTCTTGAAATCAATAGCTTCCTTTCAGCAGAGTTTAAACTGCTTTCTATTATATGGAGCCTGATGCAGTAACAGAGGCGTGCTTTAGATGCTGATTGGGCTGATCTTTGAGCAGCAGGTAATGTAACAAGATACCTTCCTGAGTACAGGAGAAAAGAGAGCAAAGGGTGCTGTTTTTCGAAGAGAAAATCTATTGCTAAGGTTGACCCAAAAGCAATTAGTGGTTCATTTAATTGAATCGGTGAATTCACCTGTGCAGTCTATTAAAATATTATATAGAGATAATTTAAGCTCAATTTAGTACAGCTAGCTGAAGTGTTATAGAGATTTGTAATGGATTACCTACTATCTACCCGCTGAGTGGATGCTTAATCTGAAGTGAAATAGCAAAGCATCCTGGTAGTTCAGCCAGAAATACCACCCTGTGGCAAAGCTGAACTTCTCCCACTACTGATATGGTTACTCTCTTTCCAGAATCATTAAGGTGTTGTATTTCTGGGCGTAAAAGGGCACAAATAAATAGGTCATTGTCCCAAATCCAAACAGCTGGATTTTTCACCATTTTCAAAGCAAAACTCAAATGATGTCCTGTGTAAATTGTGTAAGAAATAGTCTTTGGTAAATTGAACTGAAAGGGCTTTGGTTGTGCTGCTGAGACTTTCCTTTGTTTTAAAGGCATCCTCTGTCACAACCAAAATCGCTCCAGTATATAGTGCTTTTCTTCTCCCTGCCCTACTATGTGCTACTTTGGCAGAGCTTTCCCACTGTCAAAGAAGAGCTAGATAGCTATAACAGTTCCTGAGAGCCTTGCTATGCCAGAAGTACCCTTAGCTATGCCTTATTTTTACTTTGAAGGGCATCACTGGAAAACTCCAAGGGAATTCATAACAGGGTATTTATTACAGACATCGTTGTGCATACCCACAAACTGTACTTCAAGTTCTGTTACATTTCCTTCCTAATGGAACATAACTCACAATAAATAGATGCCTTGATTCTCTCTGTATGTATTGAACACTGTGTAAGGTTCAGAATTTATGATAACTTCCTATCTCAATCTGCATTTCAGAGTCCTATAAAGAAAAAAAAAATGTACAGATCAGCTAGAACAGAAAAGATATTCAGCAGAGATGTTCAGCACGTATGTTGAATAAGAACAGTTTTTGTAGGTTTACAAAGATTTGCAGTGGGAGTGTTTCCCTCTTCCCTCACAGCTGACTCTCCCTCTTTCCGAGGTCAGTGTGTAACACAGTCTGAGGCCGTCTTTCCACATGTGGCATGACTGTACTGGTATGGCACAGTACTGTGCTGGATTGTGTAGCTTTGTGCTGCAGAGCCTTGTGTGCATGCAAATCATTCTAGGATCCTCACGTGGGGAACTTTACATAAATAGAAAGCGTTTCTGTTTCATCTATCAAAAACCTGCTCAGGGCTGTGGGACCAAACACATAACCTATTTTTCCACTAAATCAGGCTGTTTTTTTCTAGTCTTTCTAAGTGATGCTACAAGAATGGATAAAAAATAAATGGTGTAATTAAGCAGAGATGGACCTCTCCAGCAGTGCGATAATTTTTTGTGCTAATAGAAGTGCTATGGCCCTTTGAGCTACTCTATAAATCTTTTACTGGTAGTTATGGAAAGTAGAGAAGGGAGAGAGTAGAGCAGATAAAAACTATATTTGGCAACGTGTCTGCTTCTACAAGTACCTCATCAGGTGCATGCTAACTAGGTCATCTTTGGTAATAATCTGAACCAAACTGTTTATTTGTTTGTCTTGTAATAGTGCCTAGGCAGGAGCCCCAACTCTGCATCTACAGGTAACGTAGTAAGGGCAAAAAGGCTTAAGAAACAGATAACCTAATTACACTGATTACTATTGCTATATGCTACTTATACATTTGTTACTTATGCACAGGTCCAGCCACAATTTTTTCTTCTATACAATTTATTTTTGCTTGTTTTCTTCTAGATTCATAGAATAATGAATTTCAACTTGTTGGGTACTCATTAATGGTGCCTTGTGTCATAAGTATGCTTGAAAACAGGTGTTCTTTACATCTTTTCACCTAGGTGGAAAAGAGCTTCTTCAATAGTAGCACATAATTTTCAATAGATAAATAGTATTATTCTCATCACTATGTGGCATGTTTCTGCCACAGCTGTGGGAAATAAGCCCTGAAATCAAAACGAGTAACTGAAGATTAAATTCCTGTATCTTTTTACTGTTAAAGAAATAACAAAACATAAATAATAGGTAATTGATGTTAAGTATATCTTCAGTGAATGATAATGCACAAGACATGGGGTAACATCTATGAGGTTCTTAGTATACTGTGTAGTAGTTATATACATTTTTAAAATGTTTAAGTAATCTGGGTAGGCAGTTGCATAGTTATTGTGTGAATGTTCGGTGTTAAGCATTTGTATACTGCAGTGCATCTGTGCTGGAATGGGTTTGCCTGAATTGCCTCTTGTCTTGTAATCGTGGTCTTCATCTCAAGACAGCAGGTTATGTGATCAAGGGAGCAAATGGTTAAAACCAGCTGAAGTTAAAAAAGGCCTATAAGTGGTATTTTTGGAAGTCTTTCATTACAGAAATGCTTGTGGGTGGGGTGCCAGCAGAAGATTGCTGCATCAGATCTGAAAGCAGTAATACTAATGTTGCTATTAGGTAATGATAATACTGTATACTATAATATTTATTTGACTTTTCACTAGCTCATGTGCTGAAAATTAGAACAATGCAAAGTAGTTGCATTGTACATTTCCGTTTTTAAAATAATGTGACTGTCGTCTTCTTTTCTTTTTCTCCTCTCTTTGTTATAGGGAGAAAATTGAATTTGAGTAATGACAACAAAGGCATATTTAATTATATAATCATTACACTCTCCAGGGATGGGTTTATAGCAGGCTCAAATACACAGGGAGGCAAAGTATAATGGCCTAACATCAGAGAGTATCAGTGTCCTGAGCCCATGGGACGCGCACGGGAAGGAACATGTTCACAGTCATAGAAGTCAATCCATCTTGGTTTAGCACTGATGTGATGCGAGCTGGTAGTAAATCTGCACGAGGTGACTTGCACAACCATCATTTATGGAATGTTTTAAACAAAAATGCAGGTCTTGAGCAAGGTGCCTTGTTAGGGTTTGGGGTTTTTTTTCTTTAAATCTTTCAGGATTTAGTATCCATCACTTATTATCATGGAGTTAGAGAAGAATGGTGCTGAAGCTGCTAAAGTAGCCCAATCATATTCATGGATTCTTGTTCTTGTCATTCAGGGTTATGAGTGGGAGACTATTAGCATTGCTGCATGAAGTTCTACAGAATATATAAAATTGTGAATAAAAGGTAATCACTAAACTGTTATTGACAGCAGTGACAGAATTTAAAGAGAAATATCGTCTTCTAATTGTTCCTTAGATTATAAGGATGTCTCAAAGTTGCAGCTATTCACTGAATATACCATGAATATTTAATGGAAATAAGAGACAGTGAATATTGTGGTCAGATAGAAAGCTTGTCTGAGTGATACGCTTTACCAGTAGCATTCAAATGCATGAACTCTGGCTTTTCTATAGCTTTTCTACCAACTATGGAAAGTGGGCATGCACGTGTGAGTCTTATTACTTACTATCAAATTTTTGAAGGAGATGCTTTTTGGTCAAGCTACTTTTTTAAAGGAGAGCTGGATGAAAGACTCACGTGACTAATACCATTATTGTAATGCATTTAAGCTAGTCTCTAGCTGAGTCCTGAGCATGTTTCCACTTTGTCACAGGTGATAGTGGCTGCTCACTGTGAGCTTGTGAAATGTGGCTGTAATACTGATACAGGCTGGATAAGCAGTAGCAGAGAAAGGATGTTCTTAAACAAGAAGGAAAAGGGAAAATGGGGGGAATAGAAAATCCATTCTTGTACAGTGGATCACATAAGGATCTAATGCAAGTAATTTTCAGATTATGCATCCTCCTTTTGTGTCCTTATGTTAGGTGAGGGGGGGATTTAAATATATATTTATCATTCTAATATGGTTGCAAAGACAGAAGAGGTACAGCTTAGTTCTGTGTGAAAACCAAGAAGTTGTTTTAATCGTGCTCAAGATTTGTCCAGTTTCCACCAGTTTTCCCCCACTTCATGCTTAACGTGTAAACCCCCAAAATAAAGCGTACTTGAAATGTCCTGCCTGGTTTGTAGCCTTGAAACTCCTTGTACATATCCCTGATGCAAAAACATCAGTACTCTTAGGAATAGCACTGACATATGTATCATGGTAGTTTTTAGGGAGCCCAGTCAGCAGCTCAGACCTCATATAATTGATCCTGGTTTGGTTAGAACTGAACACAGACTCATCCAAAAGGTTAGTAATGCATTTTCTAATAATTCTGATTTGATTTTTTTTTTTTTTTTTTTTTTTTTTTTGGTAGCAAAACTCAAACCCAGATGAGGTTTGGTTCCCAGATGTTCCCCAAACTCTTACTATAAAACTCTTTCCCACTTTATCCTCACACTTCTCAGGAGAATCCTCTCTGTCCCACCTCTGTTTTCCTTTCTTTCTTTTTTATGACACAATCTTGTGATTTACAAACATCTTTTTTTCCAGAAACACCATTTTTCAAACCCTTATCATTTCCTATCTGAAAAGGTTGCCTTTGAACAACCTGGGGCTGCTCACTGTTCTCTATCCTTCAGATATCATCATGATTTGCTCAGCTCAGTATCACTTTTTCCACTGACTTTAAGGGCCAGATGTTAACTCCTGTCCCTGCCAACCCAGGGAAAGGTGATTTGAAGTGTCTCAGTGCCTCCGGAGCAATACTCCCTGGTACAGCATAAACATGATGCTGCTGAGCGTCCTTTCCATTCACTCCATGAAAGGGAGCCAAATTCCTCACTGCCATGTAAATATTATATTAGACACTGCAGTGTGGCTTTGAAATGTTAATACCCTCGCTAAAGCAGCCAGTTGATAGAGGGCGCAGGTTTTGTTTCAGTTGTGACTCAGGCTGTCGCAACAGGTCCTGGCAGAATTAAAACAGCTGTGAGCAGCCTGCAGGTTCCTGGGTAGTAAGGGCATGTGCCACATTTTACGGCTACCATTTTGGGATCATTTTAACTGGTGTTTTAGAAGGGAGAAAGCTACATGGCAGGTGGTTTGAGGGGCGGCAGCCGTTGTAGAGAGCAACGGCAGAGCCCGGTGCTCTGCTCATGGCTGTCAGCTGCCAGCTTGCCTATCAGCCTACAGCAGCGAGGTGTAAAATGGCCGACTTGGGGCAGGCTCTCAGCTGACACAGGCCCGGTTGTGGAGGCACGGGAGCATGCATGCTGCTCCTCAGCCTGCAGCAGGGGTGGACGGGCTCCTGTTACCTCTCACCACTGCAGGGGAAGGAAGGAGGCCGGAGAGGGGCAGTGCTTTACCTCAGGCCGAAGGGACGCATGGTCCCCTGGCGAAGGGACACTTGGCCTCATGGTGAAGGGACACTTGGCCTCCTGGTAAGGAGACAGGAGGGGGATGGGAGTGAACAGGAGTGGTCCCAGCCCACCAAAAGGGGCTAGAGGATGATGGGTCAGGGTGGAGGAAGGGGCATCTCTCACAGCAGCAGCTTCGGCTGGGAGGAGGGACTCTGGTGATGACTGTCCCTCTGCCTTGTCTTTCGCCACTTCTTCTTGGGGACAAGATTTTTTTTCCTGGCCTTCTCTTCTCTGATGACTCCTTCACACCAGCTTTTTGTTTTAATGATAGCATAGCAGTGAAACTGAATCACATCAAGGCCTGAAGGTTGCCAGCTTTAATCTGTAATGAAATGTAAAGAAACCTGGCAGGGTCTGACACATTCTCAGTCTCCTGAGAGAGGGACTTGGGAACAGAGCTCTGGGAATCAAGTGTTCAGACCAACTTTGCTTTCCAAAGCAGTGAATTGCTTTCATTAATCTTTTTTTTGTTTTTCCTCCTTAATTTCCCATAGAAATTGGGAAGATTGACCAAGATATATATAAATACAACACTCCAGGATTCACTGGCTGCCTATCAAGAGTACAGTTCAACCAGATTGCTCCACTCAAAGCAGCTCTGAGACCTACCAACGCCTCCTCTCACGTCCATATCCAAGGAGAACTGGTGGAATCCAACTGTGGAGCATCTCCACTCACCATCCCACCAATGTCGGCCGCTACCGACCCGTGGCACTTAGACTCAGGTAAGCTGGGGTGCATGCCTTTTTAGCTCAGTGGAGCAGTTCAAAGAAGAAATACATCCACCCTCTGTAAGGAAAAACAAACCTGAGTGGATGTGATTGATAGATGACTGTAGGACAGGGATTTGCCACCACTTCTAAATATAGTTACAAGTTATTTTCCTTGCCTTTTCTTAATATTCTGTTTTATTTTTCTTTTCTGTAAGTCTTACACTGTTTGAATGTTGAGTTTTTACCTAGCTGCTGCAATAGCACTTTCTCTCTAGTATTGGGTATGTAGTCAGCAAAAGGTTGCAAGTACAGATAAATAAGGTACAGTAGCATTTCTTCTGCTATATTCCCAGTAAGTGAGTATATTGTAGTCAGCTTCATACAAAAAAAGTAAATCTAATTTTAGGCATAAATATATTTATATAAAGTGCAAAAGTGCTGATTTGTTTTCTGAAATGCCTGCTTTCCTTAGGCAATGTTTAATGGGAAGTCCCATTAGTCATGATTGCATTCAGCTCATGCTGAAAATGCTGGAAGGCCAAAACAATTTGCTGATCCCAGCAATCTCATCCTGCTTTGTGACTGACAGTCTTTGAAAGTATATGTTATGCCTAAATTTTGAGGGTTTTTTCTTAAAAAAAAAAATCTCTTCCCTTTAGATTTATAGGGTCAGGTGTATATCAACCCCTCTTATTTTGTCCTCATTCTTATTTCACTTGTAGTGGGGTAAATTAGAACCTGTCCTGGCAAAGCTGATGGGTTTACAGTGGTATAAAATTAAAATGCTAGAGGAAAAACTGGGTGCATAATGATTTTGGTGCCAATTAGTCTTTGCCTGTTGTGTTTGGGGATGCATCTATCTGCCAGGTTTTATATGAGAGGGGACAGATATATACGTCTTTCTTAGCAGTATGTGCCAATATCACACCTTTGGGTGTTGGATATTTTTTTTTTTCTTGCAATGTCAGACAACTCCTTGCAACATTTCCTTTCAGCTCTTCAGCTCTAGATAAATAGGACAGAGGTTTGTAAGGAGAGGTAGATATTCCAGGGATGAGGGTCCCAAATATCTATGCAAGCAGCATTATGCTCTAAAACCTGTCATTCCCTTCTTGCTGCCATGCAATTGTAGGATTTCAGTATGTCTTTTCCCTGTTTATGACATGCAATCTCCTACTTGAATTTTTTCCCCACAAACTAGTAGTCTCTTTCTTCTCTGATATTAATAGGTCAGTTTGTTCCTGAAGGTTATGTTCAGTGCTCCTGTTTCTATAAAAGTGCATTTCCTAAAAGATACCTCACTGACTTACGTCTTTAAGAAGTGTGTCATAAACTTCTTGAGGAGGCACTGCTGCTGTGAATCTTGTGCAGCTAATGGGTTTGGGTTGTTAATTTTGGTTGGTTTCTTTTTCCTACAGATAACTTGACTGCAAGCTAGTAAAAGACTGTGGTGGGATTTATTCAAGATAGTTGAGCTGTTCCTAATAGCTCCTGGTGTTAAAAGAGAGAGGTCTTGTTTGTCCTTTCCATGTGCTACTACGCTTGTCTTTGTGTTGGCTCAGTTTCATCTTGGAAACTTGATGAGTTGATTCAACTTTGTTCACTTGACAGATTACAAACTTAGACATTTTCTTCTGGATTAATTGTGGTAATTGGTCACAGAGCCAGCATGAAGGATATCAAGAAACCTACAGCATACAGTTAGGTTGGCTCAAGTTGTCTGTTAACTTCTGCCCAGTAAAAAAATCTCATTGCCATAGCTGATCTTGACTTGACTGTTTCAGTCATGGACAGCCAGCGTGCAAGTGACCTGCCTTCATTTTTGGTGATGAGAAGCTTTAGTAGGACTGGGAGCTAGGGACACCTCCTCTCAACCTCTCCAGTGCTCTGCAGCAGTAGAGGGAAAAAGATGATACTGCTTTAAAGACTTCTAGTGAGGGACTGCTCTACACTGAGGGGAGCAACAATGTCAGGTGAGTTACGGTAGAAAGAAATTTCACAGCAAAGGAGTGGTGTTTCACCAGGGCAGGAGTGAAAGGACATTCAGGTGTGGGTGAAAAATTCCTGACTTTCTGGGTGACATTTTCGTGATACAAAGAGGAGGTATCAATCTGTTGTGAGTAAAAACAACTCAGTCTTTGTAAAAGACTCTGGTGGTCTGACACAGCTCGCTCTGTTTCAGTCTCAGGAAAACTATGTACTGTAGACTGTGCCAACCTCACACACAGATGATCTTGATGACTGGTGAATGAAAATGTTTGGGTTTAGTGTCACCTTGCGTTAGCAAATTGGCAGTTTGCACTGAGGATTTTTTTACATTTCCCAAATCCTACTAGAAGACTTTCTAACACAAATTGTGTTGAAAGAGGAAGTGGAAAAATCGGAAGTGTAAGTAATGGTTCCCATTGGCTCCAGAGCTGGAATGGTTTTGGTACTGTCAGTGTGAGTTTACTCCTTCACTAAAACAGCTGAAGGGGCAAAGACAACAAGCTGTTTTGAAATTCACAGAAACACTTGTAGTGGTCCTAAAGCAACAGCCACACACACACTCTGCCACAAAGAAATGGTTGCAAAGAACATGGCTTTGAAAGCAGCAGTTACTAGGGACAGGATTTCTCATTTTGAACATGTTTTTATCTGTAATGTTTATTGTTATGTCACCTATTTCGTTTCAAATAGATGTTAACGAAACATGAGAGTTGAGGATGGGTGGTTTGTAGTGAAAAGAGAAAATCAGAAAAAGATTCGTGGCAAGTATCATACGGTTTAAATCTCATTCAGTGACATACTCTGCACTTATCCTGATTCTTATTTCGTGTTAAGTGTGGATTTATAGGTTTGCTTCTCAAATACTGTGGAATTGAACTTTGAGGAATGAAAAATGTTGTAGGAGGGGATCAAAGATAAGTGTCCAAATAGGACAGATACACCAGAAGGCAAATGTAATAATCCTTTCACCTCTAAACTGCAGTGCTGGATCAGACCGTAAGGATAATTACTAGATGTTAAGCAGGTTCTGCTTGACGGCTGACCTACATGAAATGTTTGCCTTAAACTCTTCTGTGTAGTTACTGCATGGACACCTCCTGCTAGCTGCAAAACATTTTGGATGCCCTAACAGAGAGGCTAAAGGGAAAATCATAAGACACACATCAGTCACTTGCAGTTGGCCCTTAGAGAAAACTTCAGGGATTTATCAATAAGAAACCTTGTTGTTTTGCTCCCCAGACAAATGGGCCATACAGCTTCTTGATTCATTGTCTTGCACTTTCCATTAGCCTTGAATTCACATATATTTCACATTTACAGTATTAGTTCTTTTTAAATTTCTTCATCACTGTAAAAATGCCACTTCCCTTCCTTCCCAACCCTGGCTAGCATTTTGCCATGCTACTGGGACATTATCTTAAACCATTATCTTGTTCAGCTTGTGAGTATTCTTGCAAAGCATAGTCTTCTCCTGTTGCTATGGTGATCTTTTCTCAGTGCTCATGAAGCACAGGAATTCAACAAGTCATTCTTTTCTAGAATGTGACTTTCTGGTGATTTAAAAAAAAAAAAAAAAGAAAAGCAAGCAGATCATCAATATAGTTCCCTTCCTGTGCTTTCTTCCCATCCGTATTATCTCAGTTCATGTCAGACAATCCAATTTGCCTTGGTTACATCAAAAGGGGTGTAGAAAGGAGGCAAAAAAGAGCCTGGTCAATGACCATACTATTTAAAAATGACATGTCCTACCTTTACATGTTGTCTAAACCCAGCAAATTACCTGTCTGCCATGCATTTCAAAACAAAAATTATAATTATATGCCTTTAACTATATTAACATGCATTTTAATATGTATTACTGTAGCATATATAAAAAAAAAGCTAATCACCAAGGGTTTTTTTAATATCTCGCAGTTCAAATTAGCTAAGGTGTATGTCACTGATAACTGGCACCTTGTTCATTGTAGAGAAGCAAACAAAAGCCCAAACAGATGATTATTTTTGGAGTAAATAAACTCCCACACCTCAACTGCCTTGTACTTAAAATCAGAAGATGCATGAATGGGGTGGGGTTGCTCCTTTTGTGGGTGTTTTTATCTAAGATAAAGGTTCTTCAATTTACTAATTAGTTTTCACTTCCAAACTTTTCTTATTTATATAAAAAGGATAAAGGAAACCTACTACATGTATGTACCTCTCCATTTTAGGTAAAATGTGCTCCAGCTTGCCAAACTACCTGATCTTGAATTTAGTAAAAGCAAGACATACCAGAAGAGGCAAGGTACATACAACAGTTGACAAACCATGCTTTAGCACCCCGAAGCTGCCATGGCACTATGTAGCTGCAAGCTGCATTTATTCTGAGTATGAGCAGAATGGCACCTAGAGTATTTAACACGGGATTTAGTTAAACCCATATTAGCTTTAACATATGAAGAATTAAAATGGAGCAGGAGTAAATGATACATCTGCAATATCCTTCCAAGTGTTATGACTTTTTTCTGACTGTACGTATTTAAACCCTAAAAGCTCTTTATTTTTTTAGAAGGTGAAAGGCCTTGCCTTTTAAGAATAAACGGCTTGCTTTGAAACCTATATTGAGCATGTCTGGCAAAAACATTGTATGAAGACATGCAATGCTGTCATGAAGATTAAAACAGCTGCCTGAAGGATTTTCTCCCTTTTTGTTCCAAATTCATCCCTCTTTCTTTAACAAGTGATGGCTGGAAAAGAGAGTGGGAGGGCTGACTACAGACCATACGATCCATGCTCACCTAATTGGCCAACTAATTGTCAAGCGAAAGATAGCAGTCAGCTTCTGGACTAAGAGAAAGTGTCACTTGTGTGTTACTGGTGACAGTGCTGAAGGTCACCTTCCTGATTCAGACGCCATCGGTTGAGTTGCCATCCCACCCTCTGACCCACTGGTACCCACATCTCAGAGGGCAGAGAGGCAGCATCTGAAGAGAAGCTGTGTCAGACGTCCACCGGGACGAATGTGGCTATGAAGGCAGGAAATGGCTCTTGCCCTTGTCAAGGGCTTGTTACAAATGGCACAGTGGGAAGGAAGGATCAAAGGCGTTACTTGCTGGGGGGGTGGTGATTCAGCCCTCAAAATGGTCTTAGGTTGCCCATGCTCCTGGCCAGAGACATTGAAAGAGTCCTGTACGCATCAGTGAAGCCGCCAACAGCAGGAGGATTAAAATCAATGGTAACGTGTGACGCGGTGCTCATTCTCTCGTCTAAGGCACAGCAGGGGAGCAGGGTCACTTCTCTGGGCTTCCTGCAAGGGGCAAGCCAGTCGAGCAGGAAGGACAGAAGGGGTGCACCGCTTTTGTTCATCACGCAGCCTTACGCATCTAAATTTGATCTCCTAGGTGTTAGCAAAATTAGAAATAGTTGTGAAGGCAATTGCTAGAGTAAAATGACGCTCCTCCTTTTTCAAGCATAGCAAACAGGTTTAGTTAGCTGTACTGCAATCAGAGAATGATGCCAGATTCTCTCTTTGAAGTTATTGATCACTCAAGGTGGTTGGGTTTTTTTAATTAACATAGCATGTAAACATTGGGAGGCTCTTTGTCTGCCAGTAAGCTACTTTAATATTTATACTTCCTATACAAGAGACAGAAGATGCACTTGCAACCTGCCCTGCGGGCCAACATGCATTCCTGTGGTCAAGTTTCCTCTGCTGAGAGTGACCAGCATTCATCCCCAATTCTCCCAATATAAATATTGTCTCAGAAGTCCATGGCCTTGACCTGAGTTGTTTTCAAACAGGAAGGTGGCATTTTTTTCAGACAGTCAGGGATTCAAGTCTAGCAGAAACTCATAGGTCAGTTTCTAAGCACCAAGTGTGTCTTGCAGGCAAGAAGGTAAGTGGTAAACATTGAGATGCAACGATTTCTATTTTTCTTCTCCCTGTAGAGCAACTAACTAGGAAGAGCATCTGCCTGAAATTTGGCACAATCAGTGTTTCATCCTTAAAGGGCTTAATTGTGATGCTTGAATTACTGTAAATCTCTCTATTGATTGGGAATAAAAATGTCTCCTTCAGTCTCATCTAGTTCCTTCACACAATTATGCATAGCTTTCTCTTATCTTTAAGAATATATCATTTCAGTGTGGAATTTCTGACACTCTGTCTAGTGTATGAGACAGCTGACAGACTGCCAAGCTTGTAAATTCTTCTGGCATTCATTGAGAGACCAGCATTGTAGCTATTTCATAAGCAGTGGTTTGAATGTTAATGCTGCTACCTAACATCAAGACAAGAAGGTGGTAATACAAAAAGAGACTGGTTTCCATCCTCTGCAAAGACTGTATTTTTTCCACATGTACTAACTTTAACTAGGAACATAGGGATAGCATAAATCGGGAAGAAAATGGAGTAGAGAAGGAAGCATTTAGATGCCTAAGCACTTCATGTAACTGCCTTCTTTTTCCTTTCCTTAGGCCGAGAAGCACTTCACTTCCTGTGTAAGAGGTTATTCTAGACTACAGTCAGGTCATTATAGCTATTAAAGTTTATCTTAGATTTAAACTCTCCGGTCTGACCCATTCCTCATCCCCAATCCAAGCCTTTCTTTTTTCGTAAGTGGATGAACACTGAAAGTGCAGAACCTGATCTTGTTGTTCATACCCTGGCAGTGAGAAGCCCTTTCTCCCAATGACCTCAATTGGAGTCTGTCTGGTTTTTTTTTTCTCCTTTTTTGTAGCTGCCATAAGTTTACAGGCTTGTTTGGTATTCTTGTTCATTGGGTTGGATTTTTTTTTGTTGTTTTTTTGTTTATTTCAAGTATTCCCTGTGGGTCCATTATCAGCGATTAGCTATATACAGCTAGGCTTTGATCAGCACTTAACTCTACTGTTCCTTTGAGAGCACTGAAGCATTTCATATTCTACATTAAATATAAAAGGAAGTATTTGTTTGTCTTTCTTAACAGGTGAAATGTAAGCTCTGCGCATAAAATTTTCATGAAAGTGATAGCTTAGGCCAACGTGACTAATACACTAGCAGTTCTTGTCTGGAATCGTAGTGAGACCAGTGTCATACAGACGTTACTACCAGGAATTAAAAAACAGATGAGTTTAGGTCTCTGATGGTTGGGGCTGCTCTAACGTGCTGCAGATCAGTTGGAAGTTTGGCAGAGCAAATATTCAGAATACTACTTCTGAGACAGAACTTGCTGAAGTTCAAACTGCAGATAAACACAATCCAAAAGTGATCCTAAAAGTCTGCTCTCCTTTTAAAATAAGGAATAAAATTCTGTAGTATACAGGTGCCAGTTACTAAATTTTAAAAGAGTTTTGGTCTTGCCTTCCCACTAGTTTGTACAATTAGTTGCTTCTGTGCAAAAGAAAGTGTAAAACTTACTACTGGGAAATGACCATACAAAGGGGGAAGCAGGGGAGAATCACCTAACCCATCCCAACAGAGAGTGCAGGAATGTTTTCAATATTTCATATTTCATCCAGGACTGATTTGGGAGATTTTAAGCTGCAAGGATGGGTCTGCTAATAAGACACAAGTCTTTCTGTCCGTTTGCTAGATTGTTTTTTAAGACTGAAAGAAAGAATACTGTACTGCTCTTTTGGAGCAAGCCATTCATAAAAATCCATTTTGTCCTCTCCTTAAGAGTATGGACAGCAAAGTCTGCCTGCAGAAGGAAATTAAAGGGTTAATAACACAGCCGATTCAGAAACAACTATCTTGACTGATTGGATTGTCGACTCTGGTGTCTAGTGTTGAGAATTTGCATTGTCTCAGTTCATTGACCATGGAGCTTCAGTGGATTTTCCCCCAACACTGCCATTGTTCATTGTTGGCATTTCCATTCTTCACTCCAAAATTCATGCTTTTTTTAACTGAAACATCCAACGACTCTTTCTTCTATAATCCCCACTTACTTTCCCACACTGTCCCAGGCATTTGCGTACAGAAGGGCTGTTCCGAGGACAATGTTTCTATTAAGCCATCATTTCAGAGGATTTTTTAATTTTTACTCATTTCACATTGGAATAAAAAGAGGCAACTGGAGAGCCTTCAGACCAAAACTGTAAAAACACAGGTTTTGCATTTTCCATCATCTCTGTGCATGTCTCTCTTTCTCAGCAGAACTCACCAGCAGCTGTCAGTAAAAGCACTTCCGATTCAGTGAAAATTTCTTAGAAAAAAAAATGCCAGCCTTCAAAATGTTTTTGATCTAACAGAACATGCCTGACAAAACTTAGTTGAAATAATTGGTCCAAATAGCACTAATGCATTGGAGGACTTTTTTGTCATTTCTGAAGGTTTTTTTCTGGTTTTGTTTCCTCCCTATCCCTCCCAGCCCAGAAGGTTGCAAAGGATTAAAGAAATTAGTAGATTTTGATCCAATGTTGAGACTTTCATGTTCCAAATGATTTGCGTTATTGGTGGCAGAGAGAAGAGGATGACATATTTAAAGTGAAAAGCCCTAATTTCTTCTCTAAGCTGCACATCTCTTCTGGTAGTTTCAGAATTGCTGTGTGGGTGTACTTTTTCAAATACCCTGCAACTCGCACCAAAAAAATTACTAGGTCTGTGGCTGTGAAGACTTCTATTTCCATAAAGACAGAAAAATGGTTCATATTAGGGATATACTTGTAAACCCCTAATGCTACAGTTGAGGCATCACTAAAAATTCAAGGAGTAATGATTGACCCCATATAGCATGCTAGAACAATAATAACCTTTTAAAAACAATATGTTTAACATATCTTTTAAATATTTTGTGGTTTGGTGAGTGTGGGTTGTTTTTTTTTTAAATTGGAAGTGTTTAGTATTAAAAATTATTTCAGCTAAATTCTCAGTTCTATACTTCAGCTGATGTCAGTGGGACTTTAAGTAAACTCTCTTAACAGAGTTTACTGTTAAACAGTCCTCCCTTGGAATCTGCTCTCGAATGCCTAGAAAAGCAGGAGTAGGGGTAGTTTTCTTCCTTTCTCTGCTTTCAGCTTGCAGAAGTTGGGAAAAAAAAGGTGTATTAATTAAAAAAAATACAGGAACTTTCAATACAAAATTTGCCCTGGCAGCATAAAAAGACACAACATTTTTAATACTGCTTCAGATTTTTTTCTTCTTTTTCTGAATTGCTGTAGTTTACTTGTCATGGGAGCTCCTCACAGAGCCATACTCAGGAGGAGAGCAGTAGATGGGATGGGCACAGGCAGTGGGATGAGAAAGAAAGGGCAATTGGAGTCTATGGGCTGTGATGTTGACTTTTGATTTAGGGCTGTGTAATGGAGTTGTTTACTCCTGCTCCGTCATTTCTGTGCAGGTGTTTAGAGTTTCTCTTGTAATCCAGTGCCTTCAGGAGGGGGAATGCAACGTGACTGCACATTAGTTTCTACTATCAAGAGTTGAGCAATTAGTTTCTGTACTTACAGTCTGTAATAAAGAGTGCTCTGTAATTTCAAACTGTAGCAGTACAGTCTCACCTGACTGGCAGAGTTGACATAATTTGACAAAATGCAGCCAGAGAGCTTGCTTTTGTTTTCTTCTGTGTTATGGTCCTATGGAGAAATAGATTAGTGAATGGATCTAGTCTCCAACACTGTCTCAAAATCCTAAGGTGTCAGTGTTTGCTCTCTTTGAAAGCTCAATTCTTGGATGCCTGGCTGCAAAATAGGATTAAGGAGAAGGAGTTATAGTTAACATCTTTGCTTTAATTTTGTTCTCTCACTGTTCTACTTTTAATCAATGTCTTGGTTGCTGAGAGTTTTATATACCTTGTGATCACCAGATCCAGTTGTTCTGATGCTTCCCTAGTTCATATTTATGTGAAAACCCAACTGGTCTTAGTAATGGGAGAATACCTCTCAAAATTGTGGACATCTGTAAAGCTGAAAAGTCACAGCAGCCTTGCAACACGGGTTAGTTCTAGGCTGAACAAACTCAATTTTCAGAATTTCACAGGCTTCATCCATTGTTTGTTTTAGACCTGTGATCGCTCCCACTCTTCCTTTTTTGGAGCAAATCTAAACTGTATCTTCCTTTGTAGTTTGGTGTATTTTAAGTAAGACTTGCCCGCTCAGTAAAAAACCTCAGTTAAAAAAAATTGCTTCCGATGGCTTACATGTAACACTCCTGGTAGTGTATGTCAGAATGAGATTTGCCTTTTACTTTGTACTTCCCAGTACTGCACTGTAGCTGAAAAGTCTCCCCGTTTGGTTTTGGTTTTCCCCTTGCCTTTACTGAATAGCTTTTTGCTGATTTCTCTGCCCGCACCAACTTTCTGGACCACTTTTCTACTTTAACAGGGTCATTTCGCTTTTCAGTGTTACGAATTTGCAAAAGGCTTTTATGAGGGATCCACTGTAAAAACTCTCCCTCTGAAAATGGCAGATGCAAAATCACACCTACTATAATAAAGCAAAATTATCATTCACCCTGTTAAATCAAACACATCTGTCATCTTGAACATCTAATCCTAATTATGGTCTGTTTATCCAGTCCCATCTCCCCATTCAGTGAGTGATGCTGTATTGCAGCTGGCTGTGGCAATGACCATGCTGAGTGTGCTGTATGATGGTAGGTCTCCTACTGCATTTTTGTGGTTGTCTAAAATTTCAAATGTCATTAAAATGGTGGCTAAAACATGGATTTTGCCTGCAGTCAGTCTTTAATCACCCTTTCAGGTGCTGCAAAGTTCCTGTAACCCTATTTACCCTGAGACTATAAAGAAAGTTGAAAGTGCAAAACATAAATTCAGACTCTGTAGATTTACTCTGTGGTTATTGAAACTATGGCCTCGCAAACAGCAGCCCATGAAAGAAAGAAAAAGCAAAGTATGCTGTGTCCTTTTACGTAAGTTAGCTTCAGGATGATGGCGTTTGAAGCAAACCTGATGGCCTGCTGTGGGAAGACAGGATGTAAAGAACAGCATCGCGCAGCTTGGACTCTGGAAGGGAACCAGATGAAGTGGTGTTCTTAAGCCACAGATGAGCTTAGCATTTCCTAGTGCAGTTCAATCTGTCCCTACACTAGCTGTAGGTTTTAGGAAAATGTCTCTGGTGTGTCCTGACAGCAAACCGATGGCTCTGTGCCGCAGCTGTGTGAGCAGAGGATTTCAGGGAACTGGCAGCACATCTCTTGGACCAATATGTAACTGTTTTCCAGAGTAGATTAAAAAGCTATTTGCTCTGTTCTTCATGTTTTGATTCACACAAGTGAGACCCTGGCTGCTCAGAGAAACCTAGGGAAGATTCAGAAAAAGCTTCTAAGGTAAGGAAACCTTTCCAGTACAGTCCCCAAACCAGATGAGAATCAGCTGTTCGAAAGCAACCTTTGTAGACCAGGTGATAAAGGAAAACTGAATACCCCTATTCATGGCCTCAGGTAATGATTAGCTAGCACAGTATGTAGACCAAAACTACTGCAGTATCCTCCCCACGCCCACCTTACATTACATTCACAACCCACTTGCTGTCCAGAAGGGCTTTGCAGGGTGGCTACATATAGTAACTGCAGCTCCGTGGCACCTATTCGCTGTGGGCAAGTCATGATTTGAAGCTGTTGAGGTTCAAGTATCAGGCAGTGCAAAAGGGCTTCCTGAGACATGTTGTTAGAATTAATGTCACAGTGATGATGGAAGAATCTGAACAGGAAAGAGGAGGTCCCAGCTGCAACAGAGAAATGAAAGCACACACTTGTCCATTAGCAACTCACCCTGTACTTCATCTGCGTATTAGAGCCATGCAAGGTAGTTATTATACCACTGTGATTTAGATTCCCATGAAACATGACAGTCACTAGTGACAATCTTAATTTTACCTGACCAGTCATTTTAAAACATATTAGGAGTTACTCTTTACAACCTGTGAACAGCACTGTATAGTTTTCTGTGCTTTCACCAGAGCATCAGCATTACTGTTGCCCCATTGTCAGCCTGCTCTAACACGTTCTTTCCTTGTTTAGTTCCTAAATTTCAGCAGCAATGGAAGAAACTTGTTAGTTGTCTTCTTGACAAAGTTACTTCATATTGGCAAGGAATGTGACCGTAGTAAGGTCAGAGATGAATCACCACGTGTTTGAATGACATAACTGCTATCTGAAATAAGTGCACTTGGTGCCTGTTGGTGACAGTACTCTGTTGTTAAGCTCAAGTTAGAGGGTCAGGGAATGTGCCCTCATGGGTTCTCTTCCACCTAATTGTGGTGGCAGGAGTTACCCTTTTGCAGTTCTTAGACCTCTGGTCTGTAGCTCCTTCTGATCATTTAAGAAGCTACTGCTGCCCAGAATAATTTCAAGGGAACTTCCACCAAAAAAAGAAAGTAATGAGTTCTTTTCTTCCTCCTCTGTCCACCTGTAGTAATACATTCAGTAAAAAACTGGTATTGACACTTGTGCAGCAAAAGGTGTTCTATAACCCCATATTTGGCTGAGATTTTAGATACAATTCTTCAGTCAAAAAAAAACCCCCATAATACAAAAGCAGGTCTCCTGCTGACCCAAGAGTAATAGAACAGGAATTCATGAATTATGGCAATAATATCTGCCAACACTGCCATAGGTACTTTAAAAAAACATTCATTAGCATCTAAGCTCCTTTTTTCACTACAGCACTCCTGGTTCTCCAGCAGTTGCAGCAGGGCACAACTTACCCAATCTGATGGTGAGCTCTTGTTGAAATAGGTTGTCCTCTGCCCCCAGACACATGTTCCTTTTTCCTCTTTGTTAGAGACAAGAGACTCAGTGTGAGTCACATCTGCTTGTCGATCCGATGGACATCTCCTCCTGAGAGCGTATGATGACTAGATAGAATGGAAAGCAGCTTTGGACAGAGGCATCGGGTCCAGTCCTAGCAGAGGCTCTCAGACAAGATCAAGGATGTAGCTTCACATCTTGCTTCATGTTCTTCATTATTCTGTGGTGTACATCAGTGGCTGTTGGAACATCATAAGCCATGGTCTTCCATCTGCCAGGAATCCCTTGTAGCATAGCCGTAGTGATGTGGCAGCTCGGGAGGGTTCATGCTGCCATGAACAGAGTTTTCCTCTTTCTTCACAATCCACTAGTGCCATGGTCCTTGAAACAACCTTTTAAAAGAAGATAAAATACACTGTTCAGTTGTAAGGGAACGGGGAACTGTGACCATTGCTGATTTAAAGATTTCTTGTGTGGGGACACAGGAGAGCAACTCCAAACCAAGTGGCAAGTGGTAGGACTTGTTACCTACCTGTGGTGTTGCTCCTATGGCGAGGGGCCTTCTTTTGGCTTAGAATGGCAGAGAGCAATTCCTTGCAATTTGGCAAATTGATGCTTTTCTACGTAGTGTTATTTGGCTTTAGGATTTTCCCTGAGGTGCAGGGAGGGCAGGTTTAAAGTTAGGGTTTATTTTCCCACTGCCAGCCCTTCCCTTTCAGCACTGCAAGGACCCTGTGCCAAAATGTCTCTATAGGAAACATTCATGGTCCTGCACAGTAAGGTTTTTCTTTGGAACAAAATCCACTGATACGGAATCAGGTATTTATTTATCTTTTACATTTTTTAGCCTCGTTTGTTTCAGAGGTGCAGAAATGCTCTTTTCAGAAGTCAGAGAACCAACAAATGTCAAAGGCACAAGTGCTGCTGGCAAAAACTGCTGGCCAGGCCACCTCCACTGAGCCCTGAGAAATGCCCTCTTGTTTGTCGCGCAGGCGACCAGCCAAAAGCTAGCTGCTCAACATACAGCTGGTTCGACTGTCCCCCAGAGTAGGCACACAAGAAGGCTACTCTGGCCCCAAACTTCTTTTCAGGCCACATGGTGAGCTGAAGCCATTCATTCTTTTGTGCAGCTGCTTCACGATACAAAAGGAACTTTATTATGGATTTTACTCCACGCTAACAGAAAGCCAGCAGAATTCCCTTAGCCAGTTTTGGGGTATGGTGAATGCGTCACGTGCCTGTAAATGCAACTGATGACTTTAATACAATCTCACCCAATCCATCAAGCAAGGAAAATACAACTAGGTTTTAAACACTGACTGAAGAAGTAATTCGTATCCTTGATTATTTTAACTGTCTCCGCTTAAGTACTTTCAACAACATTTTCTCTATTTCAAAATCAATGCCATAGTCCAGTGGCAAAGAAGGGAATGATGGCAACCACTCGCCTAGCTCCCTGGGCTTGCTTAGTCACTGCAGTGTCCAGTTGCTATGGCTGACTGTAAAGAAAATGCTGATGATAGGTTTAATTGATGAGATTGCCTCTGAAAAGCCTCTGTGATGTTTCCTGGAGGTTAAAGCCAAGACTACCATCCAAATTCTACTTTAATCCTGTATAGATTCCTTCATCCAGCTCTGTCACAAGGAGTCTCTCCTTTTTAGGCCGCTGGCAGATGAGCGCTGGGACATCTGACTGTGTTTCTTCTCCTCATCTGTCTGCTGGAGGCTCTCGTCTCCCACAGGCTCTCCTGCCTGCCATGCCTCAGCTCCTCCAACTCACA
This sequence comes from Pandion haliaetus, assembly GCA_013401275.1. Taxonomy (NCBI): domain Eukaryota; kingdom Metazoa; phylum Chordata; class Aves; order Accipitriformes; family Pandionidae; genus Pandion; species Pandion haliaetus. The sequence goes on along the minus strand of VYZV01014299.1, from coordinate 61,797 downwards.
GTCTTGCATCTCAGCTCCAAAGCACCTCCAGCAGTGGCTAAGCTGACTCATTGGGCTTTCTCCTAGAGTAGCAAAGGTGCTGGCACGTGCTCCTCGGGGTAACTGCTCTATGGCCTCTGACCAACAAAAAATGCAGCCCCTCGCTTACCTTGGGTTGTGCAGCAGCAAAAGGGATGGCAGTTTTTCTTTCAAAGAACTTGCAGTTGTACCCAACAGCAGTCACAAAATCCTGGAAAATTCTGAAGCCTTTCACGGATAGCAGTGACAAAGGCAAAACTCTCTATAATAATATGTATGATCACATGCTTTTGAAAGAAGGGGGTTTGTTTGGTTTTGTGCTAAAGAAACTAACTGAATTTATGTTAGTAGCGTAACAAAATGACCTCCTGTATTAACAGCAATGCTTACTGAGAGTACATCCTTTATTTTAGTTTTATTTTTGTTAAGAGAAAGAAGCAACAAGTTCAGAGGGATTAGATAATAATGAAAGATTTTTTCTTCTTCTTTAGATAAATATCTAGGCATCACAATTTTCTTTTAAATTGTATTTGAGGGTGTTGGATGTATTCCTGAACTACTGTGTGAAGTTTCACTGCTATTACAACATGAATCTTTGATTCCCTATTTACAGCCAGCGCTGATTTCCCATACAATGGTCAAGCTATAGGAGATGGAGTTAACAGAAACTCTGCCATTATTGGAGGTAGGAAAAACGTCTACTTTTCTAAGATACTTTGCAGTATGACTGTGGCTGAATTGCAGTTGGTAACATATTCAAGCTATTTGCTAAGAGCTGACTGTGGGGAAACTGCACCTGAACAAAGTTAAATAGAAATTTCTGTAAGTCTGTTCAGGCACATTGTCCTAGTGAAATGGTTTGTTCTTACTCAGTTTGTCCCCTCAGATTTAGTTTTAACCACACCAAGATACTGATATTCATATTCCACATATTAAGCATTCATGTGGAGAGCTACTTAACAGTAGTTACTTATGTTAAGAGAGTAATTAATTTATATGAAATGGCAAGGACACTTTTCCAGTTACATCAGATTGAGCATGACTCTATGTCAAACACTATTTGCTCCACTCTTGACAAAAGTCCCTCGTGATCCTGCCTTGTTTTTTAGGGGCCAAGTTCTGCTGTAACTTACATGCCGGAGAGTCCCATTCAGTGTGATAGGTGATGTTAAGTAATACCAGAATTGGAACCTTGAATTAGCATTCCACTGAAGATATTCTGGCCAGCTGCCTCCAGAAATAAGGATCCTGATTAATTTTATGTACACATGCAATTTTCTCTGCTGCGTCCTGTATTATGGAAGTGTTGCACCATAACTCTCCTGGGCGAACTTTGCCACTGCATCAAATTCTGAAGGCATGTAAAAAAAAAAATGGTGAAGATCAGCCTAATAGCTTTCAGTCAGTTCTAAATGCATATAAAATGACATACTGGTGGTGGGTTTTGGCATGTAAAGCAACACTGAGTATAGCAGTACATGCAGTCTAATGGAATTTCTTGTTTCTTTTCCCTGGCCCCCTCAAGGGTCTATGTTTCCATATCCAGGTTTAGATTAGGTGCTTTAGTTTTGATTTGCTATGTTATTTTTCCTTTTTAATTTATATTTTCATTACTAGTTAAAACTTTTCCTTAATACTTTGAAACCTTACAATACTAGAAGGATAGCATTGCATTCCTCAGAAAAATTCAGGCCACACCTGAACAGCCTTGCTGTCCAACACATCAGTTAACAAAAGTGACATAACATAATTCTGGCTGATTACAAGGTTTTTTTAACCTCAGAATTTTATAATGTCTTCACCCTGGAAGATCCTCATGCCTGTAGAGAAGGGCCAAAAAAGGAACAGTGCAGTTTCAGCACATAGTTACCTATGCCTAAGAGGGTAAGTTATACGAGACTTCTTCACAACAGGGCTGAACCCCAAATAGACGATTGCAGGAGAAGCAATTAAGGATAGGCCTGATGATAAAGCAGTTACATCTGTAATTATGTGGAGCTAGTGCCTAGTGGCTGGAGTGGGCCAACCGTGAGCCAAGCCAGTTTTCAAGGACATGTTGAGGGGGCTATGGTAATAGGGCCATTGACTGGGAAGTATATATCAGTGACTCCATCCTCAAAGAGCTGCCCAGGCCGTGACATGTCACCGTTTCACCCCCGTGTTTTGGGAGCACTCAGCTCCCTCTGCCTCATGGTCAGCAAAGCTCACCTCTGCAAGTAGGTATTGATGTTGAAGTTTACTATGGGATGAAAGTCACTAGCAGACTCCACTCAGTGACATTTTGTATATAGCAAAAACTACGTATAAGTATTAGAGTAGTGGAAACTAAGCAATTGTGGTGATGTTTAACTGCCCAGGTAGCTTCAGCTCAGCTCAGAGGACTTGTGGGATCCTTTCTTTGTGTTAAAATCTGTAGATGTTCTCCTCACTAGTGGCATCTTTTCTTTCCTCCTCTGTGTAGGTGTCATCGCAGTGGTGATCTTCACCATCCTCTGCACCTTGGTGTTCCTGATCCGCTACATGTTTCGCCACAAGGGAACCTACCACACCAACGAGGCCAAAGGGGCAGAGTCAGCCGAGAGCGCCGACGCCGCCATCATGAACAATGACCCCAACTTCACGGAGACCATCGACGAGAGCAAGAAGGAATGGCTTATCTAAGCCCACGGGGGCAGGGCCTGGGGTGGGATACGAGCTGGGCCAGGGTGGGACAGGGATGACTCTTGCAGTGGGGAGAGAACACTGCGTCAGACGCTTGAGCACACGTACAGTAAAAAGATCAGCACACCTGGAGGAGCCAGTGACAGGAAAATACCACTGAGACTGGAGGAAAAAAAAGAATATCTCAAGCATTTAAGAAAAAATACTTTCTAATATTTATTTACAGCAAATTGCCCCTTCTGTATCCAAACAACTACAACAAAGAGCAGTTTTGCAGCTTCAGCATTGGTTAGAATTTTCAGTAATACCTGTCTATTTCTCTTTGTGTGTTTGGAGGTGTTCTGGATACCTGCGACAAGAAACAGGGCTGGTTTTTTTACATTTTTTAAAAGCTGTTTAAAACGTGGGTAGTTCTGTCCTGACAACAAGTGGCAGACCTTTCTTCCCGGCGCTGTGTTCCTTCATGGCTGACCACTTCTCCGCAGGCTGCCCTGAGCCCTGCACCTTGATCATATCACCGTTCATTTTGGTGGTGTTGAACCGGGGGTTCAGGGCTGGGGGTGGGACAAGGGGGGTGAGGATTAATGCAAATCTTACTCACCAGTTTCGAAATGTGTCATCAGCCCGTGCCAACCCTGGCAGGATCCATCTTCTTGACCCAGGCACTTTGTTGATTGTGTACAATTCTCATCAGCAGTGTAAAAGTACTGTTCTTAGGACTACTACTACCACCAGAGAGGACTATTATAAAGCACAGGAAGCTTTGGGGGGGGGGTTTATTATTATTATTTTGTTGGTCTCTGAGGGAGGATGATGCTGTGTGAGTCTGTAGACCTAGTCTGTTACTGTGTCTTTGGCTATGACACTGGTGACCTGAGGCACATGCCAGTTTAAACTCAGCTCTGCCTGTGGTGTATTGGCGTATACTGTACTTAGGTGTGAGCATTGTAGTAGGGAATTAGAGCCAGACTTTGCTTATGTTTCTTTTTTATAGGCTGTCACAGAAATATTAGTACAGCTCTAGTCGATGCATTTGAGCCCACGGGCTTCACGTAATACTTTTTTTCCAACTCTAGCATAGCAATTTATTCTTTAAATCCTTTGTTTCAGTCCCTTTGCAAGGAAAGCCTCTGCTGGCAGTGTTCTCACAGGCAGGAAGGTGAAGTGAAGGAGGCTTGGAAACTGCCCAGAGAGCACGTGAGAAACACACGGTGCACAGTGGAGAGTTACTTTTCAGTACAGAGATTTACCTGAACTATTTTGCTGTCTTTGTAAGGCATTTTTAAGAATAGCAAGGCCGATGCAAAGTGCAGCATTCCACCCCATGTCCCCTGTCAGACCAAGAAGTTGTAGGTTTGCCTGAGAAGCAGACAGGCAGCTTGTAGGAAAGGCAAAGGGGCAGCCTGAAGACCTAATATCCTTTGGTGGCAGTAACGTAGCTCTAGCTTGCCCTCTACAGAGGAGCGTGGTTCTCCAGTTGTCTGATTTCATAGGCATTTAAGGCCTTAATGGGCAGGTTTTGCAGTGGAACTGAATGAAGGAATGAATGTATTGCAGGGCATTTGCTGTGTGCTAAAAGAATACAAACAATACCGAGAATTTAGCTTCAAAAGTATTTATGCTTATGACGGTCCTAGATGTGCTTTAATATTGCTGGGTCTAGTATGCACAGATTTAATCCATTTTCCTGTACAAGAAATCATTTCTTTTTCACCCAAATCTGCAATCAACTACACTGAGCAGTGCTGGTGTCTTTAATTTCCTCATCTTTTTGGTTGTATCTTTCATTATTCTAGTTGATGTTTTAAAATGAAAAACAAAAAAAATCATGGAGGGGGAAAAAATACTGGAGTCTTGCCAGACAAGAAATATTTATAAGCACAATTTGTCAGACAGACAAGGCCAGATGGTTCAGATTTTAAGGAAGATAGCCTAAAGACCTCTTCTGGATTCATTGAACATAGATATCAGAGCAAATCAAGCCGATTGATTTCTTCCATCTATGGATTTGGAATTAGCATACAAAAAAGTTGCCAGTTTCACAAAAACCCCGACAGTTTCTCAGGTAACGTTATGTGGCAGAGAGGTTCAGGCAGGCATAAAAATCGCCTCTGTCATTCTTGTGCTCTGCAGTCTTTTGCCTTGCCTCCAGTATTAACTTCTCCCTCTCTTGTGTTTAATCAATCAGATGAGTCCCTATTCTTGTTTAATATGGGTATAAGATAAATCTCCACCCCTTGGAGAGTATCAGCATGGCATGGATCTAGCCTGCACCACTAACTGTTCAGCAAAATACATAGCAATCACAGGTCTCTGTAGGATTGGAAGCTCTTTTCTATATTATTTTACGTTTAACTTTATTTTAACGGTATGTTAGTCCACTCTGAAAAACATCCTTGCCTGCAACTTCAAGTTACCAAGAGAAGTGAATAGATCACTATGCATCATCTGCATAGATTAGGATTTGGTTTGCAGCAAAAAGTTACTTACTAATCTGAACTTAATATCTGGGAGGAGGATCTGTATCTTGAGAGATTAGAGTCCTCTGCTGCTTCACGTGGGAGAGACAGACTTAGCAGCCACAGTGCAAATTTGCCAAATGCCTCAGCATGGTGCTAGAGGGGAAAGATGGCTCGGTCTCTGTGCCTAACCAAGTCCTCGGTGAAGCTAGGGACAGTTTTCTGGGTTATTGTAGTGAGGCCTTGACATCTATTCACTGATTTTCTAAAAGATTACCAGCTAATCTCCCACAAGCCTGTAAGCAAGAATTTCTGGAAAAATAACCTTTGACCGCTGCACAAGCCATAGTTTAAATTAGTGTCTTAAATTTGCAAAACAGGTTTTAAGTTTCTGAAATCAAGTTGCAGGCATCTGCATCTCTCCATTGACTGGACACCATGGACCTCTTTATTATGTGAAGTTCATTAGTGCTGTGTTAAAATGTTGGTAATCTTCAATCTTGTCTTTATTTTCGTGATACGGTCATTTTCATAACTCTAGAAACTCCTTTAATTATTAGAATTCTTGTTTCTTCTTAAACTGGACTTTAGACATGATATTGTAGACTAGGAGCTGGTCTCTGTATAGGCATTTGATGACACTAGGTGAATTTCTGCCTATCTGCTTTGTATTTCATTTTTGAACATGGCATGTATTTAATTATAGGCAGTGGTCATTCAGCAGCCTAGCAGTGAAGCAGGAGCAGGCTCAGAGAAGTAGCTTGTGTATTTTGCTAGCACTATATCTATTCTGAGGACTTCTTCCTCTGCAAGCCTATTATTGAAGGTTGAAACAACATCCATAGTTTACTTCACCCAATCTTACTTGTGCCAAAAATCTATGTTGTTTAACAGGTATTCTCCATACACCTGTAGTGGGAAAATCTGTTGGCAGGGAGAGTGGATTCTGCTTTTATAAAATTGTGTACCTTCCCCAAAGAATATTAAAATAATTAGTCTTTTATCACCTCTTTTTAGCTGCTTCACCTATGTGAACTGTGCAGAAAAATGTAGCTTCTTGTACTGGTTGGGGAACCAGAGTGTCCCAGTTGTGTTTCTAAAAGGCTCGTTCCCGATTCCATGGGAATCAATGGCAAAATAGCTGCCAGCGGTGTGGAGAGCAAGACTGGGCTGGAGACGAGGGCTCGGTGTTAGTGAAATCATGTAAGCAGTATTTCGGATCCTCATTCACCACACACGCAGGCCATGAGGTAATGAGTCGTGGAGCTCCAAAGAGTCAAAAGAGTGGAAAGCTAATTTTGATGTCAACCCAGCCTCGAGGGGAAATCTGCAATCCAATCCGGCAGTTTTGAATCAAGCCTCCTTATTCTATTTTTACTGATAGAAAAGTCAGATGTATGAAATAGGAATATGTATCTTTAATTGCTACTGGAGCATTTCTGCTTTGTATTTTTCTTGTCTTAAACATTGCCTATACCTTTTATATCTCTTCTAGCAGTTACCACTTGAAAGATATGGCAGCATTTTGATATCATGCTCCAGGTAGCATGATGTATGTGCAAAGATGGTCATCGTAAATATTTTAGTAAGACTGCCAAAGCAGTGGTGTATACATACAAGTTTATTGTAGTGATAAGAATTCAGTTTAAGAGTCTACTAAATACGTTTTAATTAAAACAGTGTCCTTTAATGACAGATGCATCTAATTTCCAGGGTATCTGTTGAAATGTGAAGCTATCTCAGTTTGACAAGCAATAGCTTTTAATGTGATTTCTCCCTTGAACGATTTTACATTCCAGCAAGCATGGTGATCCTGAAAGGGTGTCGTTTTTGAAAAGCGGAACCTAAATTCTATTAATTAGGTTTCATTATCCATCCTAGAGAAATGAAACAGAAACTTTGCCTTCTAAAAGCAACAGCATGTAAACTAGAATGAAAGAAGAACAACATGTATGTATGCCTAATATCTTCTGTGAATGTTTTTCCTTTTAACTAAAGTTCTATTAGAAACCAGATTGGTAAATAAAATTTAAAAAAAGAAAGAAATTTGAAACAGTTTTAATTACCCTTAAAGCTGTTTCCTTGTGCTTTATATGTTCTGATCACTGTCTATATTTTTTCCTTCTCTAGTACCAGGAAATCAAGTTGGAAAGGACAAAATCAAGTTGGAAAGGCCTCTTAAGAAAAGACCCACAGTACCTGAAAAAAGGGACTTCAGAATGCAGTTATATCTAAAAAGAGGGTGCCAAAACCAGGGAAGATTTACTGAAATGCAAATATGTTCCTCCTGCATCAAGCAGCCCTGATTACCTGTTACGGAGGAGAATCTCAGGCAGTGTAAATCTGTACTTGTTGAGGTGGGCTGAGGGTCTGAGAGTAGGGTTTTGGTAGAAATGAAATTTCTGCCTTTCTGAGGTTTTTCCCTTTCTGATCACTTTGCAGATAGCAGCAAGCAGTCTCCCATCAGTTCTGCTCACGTTTGTTATTGCAGGCTCTGTGGCACTGCCAGCTTCACAAGAGTTACACACTAAAAATGGCTGCGTGTAGGTTGTTTGCCTTCCTTTCCTACCATAGCTCTGTCCTTTCCTTTATGAATGTGAGCCTTTTATTGCAATCGTCGAGAAAAATGTATGCCCAGCTCAACAGACTTGTGTCTGTTCCTTTTTATGAACTACCTTATCAGGCTTTCAATTTTTTTATGATGTGAAGGATTTTATAAAAGAACTATGCTTAGTGCACTTGAATGGGAGAGTGTGAAATCTAGGCAAAGAGGCATCAGTGCAACAACTGCCCGAGTCTGAGGGACTGTGCGTGTCCCAATCTGTTGCTCTGTCTACAGTGTGAATTGCCTTAACCACCAACCCAAAGCCCTGGCCCCATCCAAGACCTTAACTTACTTAGTGGAGTATAATAGTGGCAAAGTCTTGTTGTGACACCTTGCAACCATGTTTTGATTGTTCCTCTGTACTGACTGTCATAACCCTTAGAAGGAGAGTCATGCTTTCTACAGGAATATTTTTCATCTATATAGGAAAGCTCTAGAACAAAGAGATGGGAGTGAAGGTTCAAGTTTAAAGCCCTTCTGATACTTGCACACTCTGTTATGGAGAAGAGTCTTTGCTTCTTGCTGTCACCACGTGTGTCTCACTGCAGCCAGAAGTGTGTGGGTGTGCACATGCACCTCTGAAATCTAAGGCTATTCAGGATGCGATGTCTACAGCTCTTGGGTAATTACTGCCATAATGTGGGTGGGTAAGATACCAAACTTGCTTCAAGTCCATGAGTCTGCGGTGCTAGCAGAATCACTCACTCTTGAAATTAGGTGCAATTTTGGAGATAAACTCAGACTTTGCCCTACAGTAGTAGGCACATACGGTACTTCAAATGAGAGCAGACGTGGACCTGGTTACCAAAAAGCATTTATTTAACAATCTGTAACACAGTTCTTTTAATAACTTATTTAACTCTGACTTCCACATAAAAGCAGACATCTTGAAGCACTATGCTCAAAACCCTGATTATGCCAACAACTTAAGAACCAGGAAGAAATGTGGCCGATTTGTGGCTTCTTTACCAAAGAAATTTTTTTTTAAAAAGTCACTTCGTGTATAAAAGAAAAGTCTGGTATCAACAGGTTCTTTCACAGAGAAGTGTTTCTTTGGGCTAGTTTTCTATTTTCAAAACATTGTATGAGAAAAGTTAAGCAGTTATTCCACGTGATATAAAGCACAACCAGAACTGCTGCTGTGAAAAGGCATGGGTAAGATATACTCTGCAAATACACATAGAATCAAGCAACATACTTAGCGCATCCGATTCTTCTGTGATGCAGCAGCTTCCAATAATGTCTACTTCTGCTCCCACTGCTATTTTTTCCTTAATGGAAAAACATCTGGGTTAAACAACATGAGAAAAGTGCATACCCTTTGTTTTACTATAGATTAATGTTCTTGCTTGCTGTGTAATAGGGTAGTAGGGAGTAGCAAATGGTTATTTCCTCAGATTTTATAGCATTAATTCTGCTGTCTCCAAGGGTCCGAGATGTACTATCACTATATTAATTATTAGAAGGTAGAGGTATTTATACTGATAATATTAAACAGCTGGCATTCTGGATTCTAGCAAAGGGCTGCTCTAAGAAATTCTTACTTATTGAAAACCCATGTCAAGGCACGTAGATGACATTTTCTGACAAGTAAAAAGTAAATTACTGGAATAACACTAGAGCAGAAGCCATTTGAGGGATGTTTAGCATGCTGAACAATAAACTATACCAGAAAGAGTTTCTTCTTTCCTTCCAGTTAGGGATTTGAGGTAGGTAGAGTGCTTCGACTAGTCATATATGGGCAAGCGTGCATTGGGTTTTTGGCCAAAATATTTGAGCTTCTCCTGTCTTTCGCATGCTTTAAAACAGACTGCTGCAAGAATACAGCTGAAGGCGTGAAACTTAAGCAAGCTGCTCTAGGCTGCTGGTGAGAGCACAGAATCACAAGTCCCGAGCTCTTCTTCTACCTGCTGGTCTGTCCTTGTTTAGAAGATAATTCTCAGATGTGTTGCCACCTGTCCCCTGTTGTCCCCTTTCTCTCATTTTCAGAAGCACAGAACAGCCCAGGTTGGAAGGGACCTTGAAAGACCTCCTGGTCCAGCCTTCCGTGGGAAGGGGAGCCTAGATGAGATTATCTAGCACGCTGTCCAATTGTGGTTTTTCCCCACTGACTCCATTTTCAGGGCAGTAGGCTATCAACAGGCTATTGTTTAAGACAGACTGAAAAGAGTCACTGGAACAAGTCAAAAAGCTCTAGAATCAGCCAGAAAGCAGTAACTTTAGATGGAAGCAGGCTTCATTTGGAAAATATCCAGCCTAACAGCTCTCCTACATGTGGTCATGGCTTTGGTTAACAATGGAGCAACCAGCC
>VYZV01014299.1:33668-49591 GCA_013401275.1 Pandion haliaetus | reverse complement strand
TTTTTTTTTTTTTTTTTTTTTTCTCATTGGTTCTCTGGCAGGGGCGTATTGGGCTCAAGCAGGGACTTATTTCTCAGTCTTTTGAGAGATGGATTGAAGCCATCAGTGCCATATAACACTTCAGAAACACCTGCCTTGCACAGCCCATGATGTTGATCAGTGTGAGGGCCTCAAAACACAGTTCCTTTAGCAAGCTATTGGGGTTTTCACAGTTTAGTGAGGTGCTCCTATTTCTCTCGCTCTGCTTGGCAAGATAAGCAACAGCTGGGATATGGTGGGTTAGCCTCATGAGCAGGAAAAGGGGTCGGCAGAGACTAGGACATGAGTGAGGGTTCAGAAGTAGGTTCACAGACATAGCAGTAGCAGAAGACTGTCACAGTTGCTACTGGGGAGGTCATTTTACTTCCTCTTTTCTTTTACTCTTTTTTTTTTTTTTAAATACTCTTTGTTTGTATGCCACATCTGAGTAATGCATCTCTACCGGCCAGCCAGCTCTCAGTAATCTGGGCTCTTGGTTAGAGGTAGAAATGCGGTTGCGCTTTCTTATTATCTCGTTCCTGCTGCTGTGGAGCGGTCTGTACCCACGAAAGGACCAGGGCCATTAGCTATTAGGAAAGCAAAACCAACCTCTCACCCCTTCCCTCCAAACCAGGTTGAAAGCCAATCCCAGGGTTATGTGCCTACAAAGCTGGCCCAATTTCCTGGCAGGTGAACCAAGACCTTGTCTGTTTGCAGTTATTCTAGTCCACGGGTTTCTTTCTTGAGCACAATTTTCCCATGGGAAGCATAACCAGGATATGACGGTTACCCTATTTAAACAAAAATGTGTACATTAAAAAAAAAAAATCCTAATCTGAAGGTATAGTGTATCCGAGATTCCTCTGTTATAGACATTTAGTCTACAGATTTATGGCTACATTTGCTATGTTATGCTTGAATAAACATATAATTCATTGAAATACACAAAACTGATAAAAGTAATATGATCTCTTTAACGAGAATAAACTGTTTGTAAATTTATAAAGAGTATAATCTGTTAGGCCTTATTTGAAGTATGTACTGTGGTTTGGTAAAAGTACAACATTAAAAGAGCCTTGCCAGATGAGGACTGGTTTTTTTGTGTGTGCGTGTACGGTTGCTTTTGAATATTTGAAATCTTTTTTGAAACAAAAAAAAGCTCTACAGGCTGTGTGTATAAGAGCCTGAGATGGCGTGCAGAGTGCTCTTCAGATTTCTGTGTGCAGTTGCTCCAGGGAGGGTACAGGTGAATCTCTTTTTCTGAATAATTTGGATCCAGTTTTGTTTGGAAACAAAAGTGGCTGGTAGCGCCACTGACTGTCTGGAGATTAATTAATAGTAAGAATTCAGACTAACGCTGCCACTGCACATCCAACTGGTGTTCATTTAATGGGGGAAAGATCTAGGGAAGCTTTAGGCCCCTTCAGAGCAAGAGCTGCTGTGCTGCAGGCTACAGTCACTCTGCTCTTTCCCCACACACCCTGTACACATCTGTCCTGTTTGGATGGAGTGTATCCATCCCTTCCCGAGACATACCACGTGCCTTTGGAAAATGACTAGTATTGCTCACGAGGCTACTCATTAGGGGAACAGACATCCTAGAGGCTGCTCTTCCTGCAGGCATCCTCCCGCCTGGCCCCTGTGCAGACCAGCAACAACTTTGTGGTACACGAAGCAGGACTAGGACTCCTGCTTCTCCTGCCAGCTTTCCCACTGCGTGCAGCCTAGCTGATATCCACGGGTACTGAAGACTTGCCAGTGCTGCCCACCGGACAGAAAACCATGCTCCCGTACCCATGAAGCGCTAGGTGCCTGCACTGACACGACGGCCTGCTGCCTCTTTGTGCAAGGTTTTGGGTTTTCCTAGGGTAAGACCTCAGCTGGCTCCTTATTGGAGGCACCTCTTCCTCCCCATGCCACGATGTGAGCCCTTCCCTGCAACTCGGCAAGAAAAAAAGGTCTGCCTCGGAATTTGAGGGGAGAGGGAATCTCATTTCTGACAGCCCTCTGGTTTGTTGATTGAATCTCAAGAGCTGCCTTCAGCCTTTGAGTGATGTAGCCCACAGTAGCTCGGATCAAAGGTGCATCTCATGCCATAGCCTGGTTTTGTTGTGCCCAAAAGCAGATGCCTAGGGGTGATGATAACGAGGCAAATACATAGCACAGTGTACTTGTGATAATTCCTCAGAAGAGCCTCTCAGCTGCCAACCATGTGCAGTGTAAGGACTTTCTGGGCCAGAGGTGTTTTTATATGGTTAGTCATCTCTTTCATCCCTACCCGCTCTGGGCTTGTGCAGAACAAGTGGGATCTCCTCGCGACTTCAGTCATTTCAAAACAGCGAATTGCTGTGCTATTTAATTACAAAAAACAACTAGCAACTGAGCAAGAAGAATAACTTTTTTTCTTTATCTCTGCTTGCTAATGAAACAACCTCACCATGTCTTAAAGCAGAGATGCAAAAGAAATTATTCAAATCTAATTTGTGCTCCGCACAGTTCCAGTTACATCTCTGCACGTGCCCATAAAGAACACTGCATTTTAGAATGCTACACTGAGGACAAACTGCACAGTCCCGATACCCAGATAAACCTGCAGCCCTGTGTGAATTGACTTCTGACCAATACTTCCCGTCATCACCTAACAAGATCTGTAGCTTGATCTCACGTTGCATGTGAACTGAAGAATTATTTTTTATCTGTGATTCCCTCATCTATCAGTGTCCATGGATAGTCACGTTGCTTGTATGAGAGACAGGCAGATGCTTTGCTTTTGGAGCTGACTGCTGCTATCCCCCTGTTTAAAGGCAGGCCCCCAGCAGCGTGGCTGCAGGCCGCCTTACCCTGCCAGCTTCAACCCGAACAGCTGCAGCTTTTGGGGAGAGGGACAGGTCCCCCCTGCCCTGACAGCTGTGCGGTGACAGCTGCCCGGGGGGACCTGCTAAGGTGGGTGCAGGGTGGGTGCAAAGCAGGGAGAGGCAGCACAGATAGCGGCCGGGAGGCTTCCTGGAGGAAGAGCGAGACAACAGGCTTCAGGGATGGCAGAAAGAAAGCTTTTTTTCCTAAGGCCCTGAGAGAGGCTTTGCTAAGTTTGCTGCAGCCCAGGAGGGCCTGGAAAGTTGTTGAACTGAGAGCAAGGATGAAAGAAAGAGGCTGGCCTGGGAAGGCAATGCAGGCAAGGGAAAGATCTGCTTTGTTTCTGTTCTGAATCATCCATCAAAGCTGAGAGGTTGTTTTGTTTTGCTCTGCTTTGTTTTCAGAAGTTCCCTTGTGCTAGTTTGTTTCTAAATGAAACCAATTTCTGTGGTTGAAAAGCACCTTTGGTATATGCACCTCGAGGAAGAACTATAGGCAGTGCTATCTCAAAGTCCTGGCTGACTATGGGTCCTGATCCCACGTAAACCAAGAAAAGCCAGAGGTGCCTGACCTCTCCAAACTTCTCCATTCCTGTTTACCTTGAATTACCTCTGTGGTGTTTCATGATGTGTTCCTGCAGAAATCTCTTCCAAGGGGAGAGTTTTACCTCACCTTGCTGACCAGTCTAGTCTGAACCCCACAAGTGTGGCAGTACCCTACAGGGGTTCATGGCTGGCAGAGCTCCTGGCAGAGCTGCTCTCCCCATAGACTCAAAAGCCACCAGAGGAGAGCAGAAGATAGCAACATTTACAGCTTCGGTTCTCCCACCAGCCTCTGTGCTACTCCCTCACACCACACATGGCTTTTTGTACGTCTCCATTTTGTTAGTATCCTTAAGCACACAGCAGATTAAACACTGGTTGTCCCCAAACTGTAGTCAACACACCTCAGCTTCTGTCTTCAGAACAGAAAAACCCCGAAGATCCTGAAGAGTTTTAGCTACTCCTCTCTCTGCCAGTAGGTGAGAAGTTCATCAATGCTGAAAAGGCATCACTGAGGTGCCTGCTCATCTAAGGAGGTCAGGTCTATTCTAACACCTTTTTCCCAGGAGTGTTAGGAAGGGAACCTTCACTGGCTGGAAGAAGGGTTCCCACATCCTCTCATTACTGATGGTTTGGTCACTAAGATGAGGCAAAGAACTGCACAGATACAGCAGTTTCAAATTACTGAGTATCTTAGCAGCAGGCTACAGTGAAGGGAAGGGTAAAAGCAAGGAGTTTAGCTGCTTGACTTGATGTATAGGGGCTATGGTAAAGATACATTTTAAATCCTATCGAACACTAAGCCTCAGAAGTCAACGAGACAGGATTTCCCTTTGCAGAGATGTGCTTGGTAAGCCTGTTAATCTCCAAATCCTTCAGCTGTTTCATGACGGGATGTGGTAGGCAGGTTAGCGTTACTGGCTTTTCTCCACTTCCAGATGCCTGCACGTGTTTGTTTAGCTGGATAAGAAATGAAGCGAAAGTGCTACTTTTGTGTGTAAGGGATTTGTGGGGGAATACTTTCTACTGTTTTGAAGGAAGGCTTAAAGGACAGGGATTCACACGGTAAGGTGAATCCTTTATCAGGTCAATTCTGTTTTGAAAGGGGGAGAGAGCAGTCCCTTAGATGGTCGAGGGAGGAAGGAGCAGGAGAGAGCACGGTTTCTGGAAGCCTGCTCACGTGCCCTAGTCTGGCTGCCAGCTTCCTTCCCTAGGCAAGCATTTCTCAGGTTAAGGCACACTCCTGGTTTGTTGCCAATTAATCTGGTGGTCCACCAAGACCAGCTGTAGGAAACTTCCTGCGGGTGCTTGCAGTGCTGTGGTTGGCCATCGACCCCATCCCAACCACCAGCCTTGTGGTGTGTGAGAGCTGCTCTGTGGTAGTCCCCTGTGTGCGGGCAACTGTGAAAAAGGTGAACCTATGTGTCATGACATAGAAACCTGGACATGGGGAGTAATGTGCCCAGACAGTGACCATCAGGCAGGAACTCACAGTTCCCACCACAGCAACTTTAAATGGGGCTGTCCCTGCAGGTAGGCAACCAAATGGGAGCAAATAGGCCAAAACCTTGCTGACACCCAGCAGGAGGGTTTGCGTGTGTGCAGCGATAATGGTGATGAGCAGGAGGGTGAGGGGTTAGGCTCAGGACCTGCAAGGCATGCCCAGCCTGCAGACAGGCTCCCTTGCTCAGCTGATGCTGATTTTTTCAGTGCTGGTGAGGCTGCCAGCTCGCTAGGACTGCTTCTCCACCCAGCAGGCATGCCTCAGAGAACAAGATCAAGGTTTTAGCTGCTGGCTTCCCACAACCCACTTGGCAGTGGATGAACTACAGTGGCTGCAAACATGCCTCCGTGCAATCGGATCCCCTTCCAGGGCAGCCAAGGCTAGAGCCAGTTTAGCGCTGGTTAACCAGGCACCAGCCCAGGTCACTGCACCCTGTTTGCAACAGGCAGAAGGGCAGCGGGTTTCACAGGCCCCCCCAGTAAAGCAAATTCTTTGACTGGCATTAGGGCTTTCAGACTTAATAAGGTGCTTTGGTATAGCCAAGAACAAATTTCTAGACTGCTCTCCTTCCACCTCCCCAGTTTTCTCCCATTGGTAAAGTCCATAAGGACTCTTTCACACTGGCAGAAAGAATTACTCTGATGCATTGCAGTAAGTTGCAATAAATTGCATTGACTTTTTTTTTTTTTTTTTCCCCCCNATTGATTTCAGGACCAAGCATGCAATCACAATTCACTCACAGTGTCACAGCAGGGACTGAATTACCTAAGGGAAGGTTGTTGGGTAAAAAAAAAAAAAAAAGAATTATCTGATTGTACACCAGGAGCACCCATCATTTTTCTGTCACCAGGGCTGCATCAGGCAAGAGTGAGTCTCTCCTGGGAACCATAAATCAGGTAACACCATTTGGCTTTGTTCATGGAGGCATTCCAACCCTAGCTTCTTTCACACTTTCAGTCTACTTTTTTGAAATTATTAAATGCTTACATTTGCCCCAATTATGTATGGTTTTGTCCCTCGCCCTCAGAGAGGATTCTGGGAAGATCCATTACAGCTTCCTTCTTCCTACGGACCTGAACTGCTTTTAGGGCCATTCAATCCTGGGCGCACCATGGAGACACGGGCAGGAATTTGAGCTAAAAGAATGGGTAAAAGTGTCATGACGTTATCATGGCCTGTCACAAGTGTGATTAACGATGGTAGGCAGGCAGAGGCACGGGAGAGAAGGGAAGGCAGTGCAGAGGACAGAAGAGGGGCACTCACCGCAGGCAGCACGGCCGGCAGCTCGTGGCCAGAGGCAAGATGGGGATGGAAGGCCAGGCGAGCCTGTGTACCACTGAAGATGTGAGTGTCATTTCATTTTTAAGTGCAGCAAGGATGGGAGATCATAATGGCAACCATTTGCCTGTGTAAAGAGGTCATTGTGGACGGCAGCGTAAGATATTATCCAGTTTCAGAAAGAGCGCTCAGTGCAATACAACAAGCAATAAGAAAGGTTGGAAAAGGACAGGGAAGACAAAACAGAAATGCCAAAATTTCTGGAGTCAGTTTAGGAGCTTTTGGGTGCCACTGGCCACCACATACCCTCCAAATGGTAGCGTTTCTAGTGCTAATGACAGATATTGTCACTAGGGACTCAGGCTCAATAAACATTATCAGCTTGCTCTCTCCATCTCGCTTCTTCCATTAATACTTCCATTTGCTGCAGAGGATGCCCTTGAGATTTATGGCTGTACAGCAACAGCATTTTGGACTTCTGTCAGGAGCTGCATTTTGTTACTGGAAGCTGAAGATAAATTTGGGGATAAAAATAACTAATTAAAGCTGGTTTTTTAAAAAAATCTAAATCGAAAATTAATTTTAAAAGCTTCCAGTAACTAAATAACCATCAGAAATGAATAGGCTAACAGCAACTATTATCTTTTGTGCACCGACTGACTACAATCTGGGACAAAGTCCTCTTCCCTCCCACCTCCTGCAAGGGTTGGTAAGGAGAAACAGAGGGAAATCCCAGTGTATAAAATATACCGGCCAACTTCTGTTTTCAGTTGTTTTACGCCTCTGTAAATCCACACTGCAGAATTAAAAGCAGTGGATTCAAACTGCCAGCAGACTCTTTGCTTCTAAACAAGCACCATGAATCATCATCTTCCAGAATATTTCGTGCTATACAACAGAGCACCCAATGCTGAGAGTCTGCGACCCTAAGGCCCTGGTACAGGTGTGAGTGAAACGAGATGCAGAGTTAGTTATTCTATGAACTCACGTGACAATCTCTGCCTCCCCAACAAAAGCACGGTGTGGCTGGCATCCTGGTATCACTGACACGATCTGATGTGCATAAAGGATTTGCTGCAGTGTCAGACTATGGGATCAACAAGCTGCTGGCTTTCCTTAAGTCTGTCACACAAACATTCAATTGCTGTATTACTGTGCAGCAGTTCCTAGAGAGGTTCCACAGGTTCAACTACAGAAGAAAATTAATTGGGCTGGCCATCTGCTCTCTGGATTTACTAGTAGCTGTCACAATGCATCGGCTAAGCAACTCAGTGTGGCAAGGACCTCAGCAGAGTCAAAAGGCAGGAGGTCCCACAAGTGGCGATGACAACCCTTCCAGCTTGCTGTGAATCCAGAAAAGCTCCTTGAAAGAGAATTTCACAAGTGAAAAGTAAAACAACACAACAAAACCCAATATAGCCAGGCAAAAGCAGCACATAGTTTACTTTCCCACCTGTGGTGTGAATTCTAACAAACACAGAGCTCCTGTATGAGTGCCAAGAGCAAGGACTGAATTTTGGAGTTTCCCTGGACCTGAACAAAACAAAGCACACCAGCAGGACCTCCATGGAGCTCACTGGAGAGGCCAGAGAAGGAAGATAAAATGGGAGATGGGAAAGCAGAGACCAACCAGAAGGACCAGCTTGGTGCAGACAGTCCTTGTGTAAGTTTGTGCTTTCCGACTTTAAAAAAGGATAGGAGAAAATTTATCATCCCATCCCATTATACCAGGAACATGTTGGGGACAAGCTGTGAGAAAGGCTAGTTCTCACGTTGGTACTGGCTAGTCATCTGTGTAAGTCATTTAGCAGTCTTGAAAGGTGCTGTTAGAGGGCAAGATGGAGAGAGCAGGCATCTGTTTACACGAGAGAGTTAAAAAGAGGGATGGGAACGTTGGAAATAATAGTGCAGTGCAATCACAAAATCCTGGAAACTCTAGATTAGGCTTTGTCCTCACTCTCTGTTTCTTAGCTTTTTTTTTTTTTAAGGTGTCTAAAGTAAAATTTCAAATAAACAGATTTTTTAGTTTATATATTTGGCTGAGAACCAAATATTTGTGTGTATGTGTACATGTGCCTGTTTCTATTAATATAAAAATTACTTAGAGCAAGTTAATCTAAAGAGTGCCATCTACTGCTCATAAAAAGAAGTTGCATGTGTAAGCACAGCAGAGTTGAGTGCTGGATGTGGATTCCTGCATGAAGCTGGTTTTATGACGTGAGGACTTCAGGTATCTCACACCATTTTAGTTCCTTCTTGGGACTAACCTAAAGCTGGGAGACTGGCTGCAGGGGCCAGCAGTTCCAGGAGTGCCACAGCTCTCCTCTCAACAGCATTGAAAAGGAGTTTTTTTTTCATTCCCAGGCTGGTTCTGAGTTTATCATGTCACAGCGAGCTTAAAGTGGCACTGATGCATCTTGTATGACTGCACACCTACACCATCCAACAGCTTGGCCATCTGAAAGCATGGACGTGAGAGGGACGACTTCAGCATTGCTGTTTGGTATGCTGCTCGAATAGCAGGCTGTAGTCAAGCAAAAAGACCATAAATTGCCTCTATGCCCCCATTATTCTTCCTTGATCACTCACGATGCTGAAGCTTGTCACAGGACCATTACACCTCAAATTCTCTTGGTTGGGAAAACAGCTACTGGGGCTTCCAGGGTGTTTCACTAAAGTCGGTGCTCCCTCTGCAAATAACAAATTGAAACATGTATAAATGCATCTTGTATAATATCAGTTTATATGTTAAAGCACCGCAGTCTGAGTGGCTTTCTGTGGGCTGGGCTTTTTACAGAATAGTTCAAGCTGGGCACTGAGTGACTTTTCAGTTGGCCTTAGGATACTTTAAGTAGTTGCTAGACATCTCCTGTTGCAACTGTGATGGTACAAGATCGTGAGCTACACGTGTGACATACTCTACATCCACATATAAGTAAGGAGTTGCTGTCATACGCCTCCAGTAACGAGAAGGAAATCTTTGTATGCTGCCTGAGGAAAATACCCCAAAATGGGATCTTAAAATGTTTGATATCCCCCTAACTGAAAGCTTGGATCATTGTGTGTTAAATCAGCACACGTGTCCTCTGTGCAATGAAGTGGCTTCTTATGTGGGCAAAATAGACTTCAGAGAGTCGCTCTTAGATTAACAATTGTTGAAAACTGAGCTAAATGCCAGTGATATTGGAAATGTCATATGGTGTTACTGAATCGTTATGACTCCAGCTTTATTAACTTACAGTTCCTAAAATAACATTGTCGAAACACTGATACTCAGATGTTGTCTTTCCTTCCATGATTTTGTAGAACATAAATAACCACATTATCTCAGTCCTGCCAGCCCAAAGAACATAGTACTGTGAGATGGATAGTACATTCCATTTGGTGGATAACTGGTCCGCTCGGGCCCGAATACGCTGTGTGTGCAATAGGGCTGCTCCATTTTGGAAACACATTGGCCTCTGCTACTCTTACACATATCAACTCCTAGAAAACCTAGTGAGTATCCAGATCAAAGTATATTGATTTGAGGAAGAAACAAGAGGTCGTGTGTGGCCCACAGCCTCTTGTGTGTAGCAATCTTCTCCAAAGCTGCTTTTCTGTGCAAGGAGTATCTGCCTGGGGAGCCAGAAAGAACATAGGAGGTGGTACCTGAGCGGGGCTATTCCCCAGCACCAGCACTCACTAGCACGATTTTTTTCACAGATACTAAATAAATCAGATGAGATGCGTGAACTGCCCCATCCACCTCAACAGATGTTAATTCAGGAGTTAACAGTATTTCAGATACTGATGTTAACTACATTCCTTATCAAAGAATGACAGAAAGGAACCTTTTTAGAGCTAGACAGCATTTGGCATTCAAAACGTTTTCCAAGCAAACAGGCTTCATTGAAAACAGCATTTCCTTGAGAAGGCTCTGTTTCCAATAAATGTTTTGAGCTTTTGTCACTGAAAGTCCCTGGAGGAAAAATGTGACAAAAGTCCACAGTCATCTGCACAGGAATACAAACCCTCACCAGATTCAGTGTCACTCTAACAAAAACTTCATGCGCCTAGCAGGGCAGGTCTTCCTGGGCTTGTAACAACCAAGGCCGCTTCTCTGCTGGGAAGTGGAGCTTCTCCAACCCTAGGGACTCCAGCAGAGCAGCAGGGTGCCATGGGCAAGGCCCCCGAGCTGGGCACAGAGACCACACGGGAAACACCAGCATCTTTGCTGAGTGGCGGGCTCTCCTCGACTACTGGAGGAAGGCGTAAGAGGGGTGGCAGGAGGCTGCAAGACCCTCCTTTGCCTTTCCTGTGGGTTTCTCAGTTCAGTTCCTAGCACACATGTTCAGCTCCATGCCATGACACGGCCACAGGCCATCACCCTGATGATTATCTGCTGTACGCCAAGAAGACACTGCCTGTATTTTTTGGGCGATGTAATGGACTTCAAGTTGTTTGCTTATTACAGCTGCTGGATGGCCAACCAACGGAGCACGCCAGGTTATCCTTTGGAGTAAATCAGGAATGATCCCGGGAGGAAGATAAAAAGGAGCAAATGTAAAGCCAGGTAGGAAGGGGCATCCAAGCAGGTGAAATGTTTGGTTTTGGTCAAATGGTTGCCACTAACTGAAATGACATGCCCGCTAAAGAGATAAAAGACCTTTAGTTCTCTGCAAGTAGCCGCCTGCAAGAAGTAGTAGTCAGGCCAGCAGATGATGAGATGTAGATGAGCCAGGAACAAGAGGAAAGTGCCGTGAGGCTTGAATATTGACCTAAAGAGAAGCTGTTCCTGCAGCTTCTCCTGTAAAGTAAAACACTTCAGTATTTCGGGAACACTAAAAAGCCTTCTCTAGCCTGTTTGGTCAGGGACTAGGTGGCACTGTGCACCCAAAAAATGAGACGTTAGTCGAATGTTTCTGTACAGTTACAGGCTGAAGTGAATGGTGGCGAAAAGCCTGACGGTGTGGTCGCATGTACAGAAGCCTTGTTTACAGGAAAAGAAGATGAAGAACCCACTTTCTGAGTCAAACGCCCCCCTCCCGGTTTCGAGACTCGCTTGCAGTCCCTTGCCACCACACTTGCCTGGTGTGTCAGGCCGTTTGTTGTTGTGGGGCAAGAGGACAGACAGACGCTTGCCCGCAGGGCCTTCCTGCTGAACCTACCCATGAGCTGATTTTTCTGCTAGAAGCCGGTGGAAGCGCCAACGCAGCTTGTCAGCACCAAGGAGCTGCCCTCCTCCAACAACACCTGCAGGGCTACTGGGATGAACCCCGGGGCTGGCAAGCAGCAGATTGCCTAATCTCTTGTAGGGAAACAAAAAAATAATCTTTCACGAACGAGTGTGATAAGGCATGATAAAACACAGCAAACTACACTCAACTTCAAATTCCAGGGGAATTTAAGGCTTTTCTATCAGGGAGAACGTCTTTTTTTCCCCATCCTCATTAAAGACGCCCGAGGAGGTCCCTTGAAGACAGACAATTCAGTTTGTCATAAAGCTACAGGAGCTTTTTGGGAAGCTGACAGTTTACAAAAACCTGGTATTTGCATACACATGTGGAAGCTTGTGACGGCAGGTTGTTTGGGTTTTGGTTTTTTCTGCTTGCACCCACAACACCCACAATTTGAAAAGGTGAAAACAGTTCCCCCGGGATTACCCCATGATGGCTCATTCTAGTAATTATCCCCTGCAGCACCAAGCATCGCTTTCTTGTTTATGGTACCTTGGCACACAGTGGTGGGAGAGCAGTTCAAGCACTGAACTCTCCACAGGCTTGACTGGAGTCCTACAGCTGGTGGGAGCTGGCTTCAACAGGAGGAAAACCAGCCTGGATGGGGAGAGAAATCCTGTGTCCCTCAGATAATATCTTCTGAGGGGATCATTTGGCATTTTTGTATGCACCGTTTGCAGCAGCGCAGAGCAGGCCAGAGGCCACCAGTATTTATGGATGAAGTTGCCACCGTGTTATCTCCCAGTCCCAAAGACATTCGATGTCTGAGTCACAGGAGGAAGCTTGCAATGGTGGGCAAGCAGAGGAGGGACCTCATGAGGAAGCGAACCATTCTCTGAACCATCTACAAATGACAGACAAACCCTCAACTGCCATCCTGCACACCCATTGATTGAGCCGCTGGACGCTTAACACAACATGCACTTTTTGATTGCTTTTGGCTATCCTGAGGGAATGAAAGCTTTACTTGCTTGTTTTAGCACTGAAAGACATCCTTCCTATGTCCTCATTGTAGGGGCTGTTATCTCTGGCTTGGTCAGACCAATAATCCCAAGCAAATGGATGGTATAGCTGACTCGACTGGCTCTAACGGGCCACGGAGATGAATACACAGATTAGGTGTCTTTAGAAATGCTCTGGCCCACTGAAAATACCATCGCTGATCTAAAACTATTGTGTACTCTCTTACAAATCTACAGAAATCATCACCATCGTTTCTTGACCTGATTCCATCACACTGGTTTTCCCTGACCCAGCTGAGAGCAGGCCATTGCAAGGTGACCAGGGCATGCTGGCCAGCTGTAGGAGAGACCTAGTCTTTACCTCTGCCAATGCGTTTGTGCCAGGCCACAAAAGAAAATCACATAGTGCTCAAAACTAGCAAGCAGAGGAGGCATTAGAATGGAAGAGAAGGCCTGGATAAAAGACTGATGGAAGACCTGAGGGATAGTAACCTTCAGGGGAGCAATATGGACTGGCAAGCAAACAGAAAGTTTGTCACCAAAAACACGGGATCCCAGGCAAGTCAGAGAGCCAAGAAGATAAGTACTCAGGGATGGAAACTCCAAGATGGTTACAACATAAATACGATTTTTAGGAAAGGATGGCGCACTTTCTTTTATGGTATTATTAAAGTTTAACTTCATTTAATTTCCTGCAAGGCTAGGTTATTTGTATTTATAAGCAATGTATAACCCCCTTCATTTCTTTCATCACGCCAAAAGGCTCTTTTCAGTTGTAAAATGCTTCTGTTAAATAGTATACCCATCAGTTTGAGCTTCTTCCATTGGGTAAAACATAAACAGGAATATAATCCAATCTGAGTTGCTTTTATATAATGCTTTCCTGCCAATTGCCATTTTAGTTTTTTTCTGAGAGACCAGGGAGTTATGTTATGTTAAGCTTTAAGGGGATGAGTTCTGTTGCTCTAGAAAGCTAAATCAAAAGTAAAGTACATGAAAAGTGAAAATGTCCAAGGCGGTTGATATAAATTAGTGCAAGCGGAATATGAAGACTCAAGCCTTTTGGGGGCCTATGGGAAACAAAAATGCTCCCAGCAAGCAAGCAGGAGCAAAAAGCTACAGCATGGGGAATATGGGAAATATTTTCTCTCTCACATCATCAACAAAGGTTTCTGAAACCATAAATCCATAAAAAACCCACCTCCTCTCAGTTGATTTTCTGCTACTTCCAGCTCTCCTCTTCCTCTTCCTCTTCCTCCCCTTATCCTTCCTATTCTCCTTTTTACCCTCAGGTAGATAAAAGGGTTAACAGCAGCAGTCAAGTCATAGAGCACATCCGCATGATGTTTTGCAGGGAGTTATGAAATCACCCGCCCTAAACTCCCGAGCTGTCCCGACACAAGCTGTCCCCAGCATGGGTGATGTCCCCAGCATGACATGAAATATTTGCAGTCTTGAGCGTGCTTGTACAAACCACTGATGCCTGTGCCGCTGAGTCTTCATGTTCAAAGCACGAGCCACAGTCAGGTCCAGCATGGGCCCAAGCTCCTTTCCTTTTTTTTTTTTCCTTGCATTCATCCCTACACCTTCTAAAACACTGCTATATTATGAAGTTTTAAAGAAATACCAAGTTCAGCTTATCCTCCCCAGCTGTCACCTTCCCTTGCAGAAAGGAACGGTATCAAGTATTTGCAGTGCTGCCTCAGCCCCCCCCCCACCCCCAGCACAGGGAAGTCTGAGTTTCAAATCCATCTCACCAAGCAGGTCACCAAACACGAAACACGCTTATTATCTTTTCTCTCCAGTAATCAGAGACACTTGGGCAAAATTAAGCAGCAAGCAAGCGAATCCACAGCTGCTCTGATGGCTACAGAAAGGAGAGGCTGTGTTTTATGTGCTTGGCTTGCATAGTACGACCAAGCTGCAGTCTCAGTTCAACTTTAAGTGAACCTCGTCTTACCCTAGCAAGGTTGCAGAGTGAAGCAGCCGTGGTAGGTGAGAGCCACGGCAAGTGCCTTGTGAGACTGACCGGAACATTATTTAACTAAGTGATGTGGAAATGTACTGACAGCTCCTCACTTCTGTATGTAATGGGATTTCTCAAGGGACTGGTTGAACCAGTTGCAATGACTGCTTTACATAAGCAGAACAGTGAGAACCGATTATGATAATGCCAAAAATTTGTCCATAAGTTTGGATTTATGCTGTGTTTAACTCTGTAAAATGAGCCCCTTTCCAGTAACTGTTCTGCTCCTAGAGCATGTTCAAGCACATCTACTGCTTTTAATGGCAAAGTTAGGCTGTAACTTTCTCCTGCGGCTCCTCAGAAAAATTGCAAGCAATTGCCTAAGTGCAGGTTCAGCCAGGGTGTGTGCAAACCTAACCAGAGAGCAAAGGTGTTTGGGTGTAGCTAAGGGTTTATTTGGGTCTGGAGCATGGCTATTAACAGCAAAAAGCATGATAAGAATGCAGTCAGAGTTCAGTGTCCTTGGCTAAGTATACAGGACTGAGAGTTAATAAAAACACATCCTTACACATGGCAAAAGGTAAATATACATCAGCTTCCATAAATGCATTGTAATAATTTAGTAACTATGATAATTTAATAATTTTAGCGTGTATGAAAGCTTTACAGTCATCCTGAACTTACAGGTTGCATTACAGGTAGCATCACCACTGGTTAGCTGACCTGGGACTCAGGGGAACATACATAGAAGTGAGAGGGATTCAAGATTAAACTCAAAGCCTGTCCCTGTACAGATACTTTTTTTTTTTTTTTTTAAATCTGCAATGTAGTTATTCTGCAATACCAAATTTCCAAAGTCTGTGAATTATTTCAAATTATGCAAGTTTAGACTGTATTTGTGCAAAGCTCATGAGATATTGTTGCCATCATGCCACATTGTTGCTATGTGGATGTAGTCAAAGAATGAATTATTGAGCAGTTATCATGGGTGAATGACCTTTTTGTGATTTACCACACAATAATTTAGAAACTGTAGCTCCTGTTAAATTCAATTATTTCCTCTGCAGCTTTTAACTAAGAATGGCTTTTAAAGGTGCCGTGCTTCTACATTCAAATGACTTTCCCTCTGCCCTGGAAGAATTAAGAGAATTTACAGGATGGAGGTTAAGTGCTAGTTGGGGATTAAAAAAAAGCATTAAAAACATTAAAAGCAAGTAGCATAAACTACAGATGAACAGCTAATAAGCTGCAGAAAAAACAGTTGGTTTAGCTTTCATGTATGAACCTGATCATCCCTGAATACTTTTAACTGTCTTTGGGGTGGGTTTTCTTTTTCCAGTTATACTGCTAATACAGACATGTGAGATTAGCATTAAAATGTAATTAGAAGTATTTTTTTATTATTACTGAAAGTATTAGCAATAGAAATTTTCCTGCTGTTGTGCATTCCTGTTCATTGCTCCAAAAGCTTTGAGCAGTAATTATGGAAAGTTAGAAGCATCTCTAGGAAAATAAAGACTTGGGCAGGAGTGATATGTCAACTAGGTAAATCAGGACCAATTCTGTCATTAAAAATGCTTT
>VYZV01014299.1:8329-33398 GCA_013401275.1 Pandion haliaetus | reverse complement strand
TATATATGTATATACTTTTTTCATCCTGCTTCCTGCTAAACACCTCTTCTTTTACCGGGTTAGTCTCTCTGAGAATTCAAGTGCTTTTCTGTTCTGGCTGAATCAAGCTCAGGAAAGGTACAGGAACGACACACACTGTCACGACAGATGCAGTGGGAGCCTTCGCATGAAGCTCATACCCTCAACATCCCCTCAATGCTTTACTGTCAGAATGGGTTGTGAGCGAAAGTGAAAGAAAAGATTTTGAAGACAAGATCTAAAGCACAAAAGTAATTTGCTTTCTGTCTTTCAGGAGTTGCAAGGATATTGTGTCCAGATTGTATCAACTGGCTCGGAGTGCTTCTTCTCTAGTCTATTCAGTAAAGATAACTTCCATGTAAATTGTTCCTCTGGGGCTGAAAAGATGGGCTGGTGTAGAGCAAATCAGGCTGTTGTTACCGTTCAAACAATTTGAAGAAAGTTCAGAAAAGTTTGTGAACAATGTGCATCCTCTTTGTGACTTTTATTTAAACTTCATATACGATGCATGAGAGAACCCCCCGGGCAAATACCATGGTATTTAAGCCACTATCTGACAGCTATTTGTCCAATGTGTGATAGGCTTAATAAGTCACATTAGCCCATGGTTGATGATAAAGAGCTACTGTAAGCAAACAAGCAGCTGTGCAGTATTTTTACAGAAGCGTTGCTAGTTTATACCGGAGGCACTCCTGGCACTTGGACAACTTTGAGCTAATCTACAGCATGCCTAATCTCCATCAAAGCCCAAGCTGCAACCTGTGAGGTTCTCTCATCAGCTTGGCTTCTGCTCCTAAATTGTACGGTCACTTATACTGTAACATCACAGGGTTGCTCAGCAGTGTATTTGGGCCGAATTCCCATCAGAAGTCAAAGGGCGGTGTGTGCTGCTTGCGGGACTAGATACGTTAGGCTTGCCTGGACACACCAAATCCTGCCAGCACAGTACAACTGAGAGAAGAATTGCACCATACGTACTACCTACTTCATCTGTTAGACTGGGAAGCCACATAAGATGCTCTTTTGCTAGATGATGTTCTAACTACAGGGTGTGTAGTGGGTGGAGATTATGCTAGAGATCTCGAAGAAAAAGTCAGCATAACTGACATATGACCCTAGCAGAGGATTTCTCTCTATTACCATTCTGTAAAATGGCTTAAACATTTTGGCCAAAACTAAAATGATCTCTCTCTGTAAATGCTTATGTACATGTATATATTGTGTGCTTTGGTGTGTCTGCATATATATATATAAAAAACACACACACACACACACACACACACACACGTGTGTGTGTATATATGGGTGTAAACATGTGCCTGTATGTACATGCATATATAAAAATACATGTATACAAAATTTGAACAAAGAATGGACAATTTCAGACAATTACTTATAAGCAGATGATCTCCTACCGAAAAGCAATGTATGACCCTCACCAGCAATGCAAAAAACACTTTGTGGGACACTGTTCTGGAGACTGCAATATTCCCATTACAGAGCATCAAAACCAGCTTTTGCCCTGACAGAAGTTAGAATGCAGGCAAATCTTGCCCACTTTAAAAAGGTTACCCATGCACTTTTGGTTTTCTTAGCACGGTCAAGTTTTATTTCTTAAAGTTGTTAGGAATATCTTAAGCAAGTACTTTGCATCAGTCCTACTGCTTCCTTTAAACCAGACTACATTTAAGCTGCTGCTGATCCAGTCTGTTTCTCATTATACAGCTAGCCGCATACTTAGCACGGTCCTGTGCTAAGGTAGTTGTAGGGATCATGGCTCTGTATGCATCTATAAACTACAGTTAAACAGAGTGTGGCATGACGAAGTGACGATGAGTTGCCAACACAAGCAAGGGACACCAGCAAAATGCCTCTGATGTCCCACCCAGCCCTGGATTCCTCCTAGAGAAGCTTCCTGTGAGTTTGGGAAAACTGTTTATTTCTTCCAGACGACTGTAACCATCATGTATTTTGCAAACAGGGTATATTGGAAAGCCTTTAGCTCATGTCAATGAAGCTAGGAAAGGTGGAAGAGTGTTGTAGAATGGCCCGTGGGTTGGATTTTCTGCTTGTCCTCTGCAGCACACCATGACCTGAAACACCTGGCACTGATGGCACTTCATTCTGAAGGCAAACATGTGCTGTGCAGAGTGCTTGCAGGGGGAGCAGAAGTTCTTGCTACCTGTTGCCAGGACAATGAATTAACCCAAGGAGAGGAAAGACTTCATTATTCCTTTTATCACAGAAGAAGAAATTTAATAACGTACTTCCAGGATATGCCCCTGCAATAAAATACATTTTTTTAAAAAAATCAAAATCTCATTTTACTCTCTACTTACCTAAGGTGGATTTAGGTACACTAAGTAGATCTGCACGGAGATTATGCTCTGAGGGAATTGAACCACAAAGTCTCCTACTTTCCTCTGTGGAAGTGCATATTGCAAAATACAGATACATTATTTGCATCTGACTGACAGCTTGCTATTAGAAGAAAGAGCTGGAAGTCGGACCATATTTGCCTTTCACTGCTGATGGTCTTTCTATTCATCCTCTCTCATGACATACGGACTGAAAAATACTTCGAAAAAATTTGTAACAGATAAATACACATATGCGCATATGCATGTCTCTGTGTGAAAAATGCCATAGTCTTGTTCTGCATCTAGAATGGAAAATAATTGTCCTATATGTAACTTTTAAATTTCTTTTTTAAATATTACTGACTTTTTTTTATTATTTTACACAGCATCCTAAGAAGCAATTCTTGTGTCAGGAGTGCTACTGAAAGCTCTTTTTTTTTTTTCCAATTTTACTTGAACCTATTGTTGAGAATTCATACTTCTGGGCAATCAGGAAAAAAAGCCCACATCCTAGTTTACACAAAATCAAAGGCACGTTTTTCCAGATAGGAAGGAACACGAACTTATGGGGAAAAAAAAGACCTTTTATAGCTTCCTAACAGTTGTAGGGGACAGGTCCCCAGACAGAGGTAACTTCAGGAGGAGATGGTGAAGGGATATTTGCGGAGCTGGTCCTGCCCACAGCCAGCAACTTTCAGAACACAATATTCCCACCAAAGCAGCCAGTATCTTCTTCATCCAGGGGCTGGCTGGACACATACCCGAACTAACTACTTCCTTTTCCTAGTGTTTGTATTTTAAACTATGACTGTAATGAAATGACAAGCAAACATCAAGTATGGAGACTGGAAATTATTCCTCCCCAAAATGTGCTGCTTTAATGGAGCACTGGCTCATGAGTTTTTTAACAAGGTAGATTTTCTGACAGCATTTTAAGTGTAGTGACTTTGATTCACTCCTATCTCCATGCCATCAGGAAGACAGTCAATTATTTTCACTAGAACATTTCCAGTTGCTTCCCTTCCTGCATCAGTCTCTGAAAAGTGAGACAAAGAAAGAAGATAGCTGGTACCCAGCTGTGCATCACAGAGGATCTCCACCTGGTTTAAGGTGTTGAAGTCAACAGCTAATGATCTTCAGGTTGAATGAATGTGTTCTCTTTGAAATAATGATACTGAGGATGACAGGCTTGGTTCTGTTTTAAAAGATGTCAAAATTTTATGTTCCAAAATATTTTGCTAACAGTAAAATCAATATATAGAAAGTTTTTGCAGAGTTTTTTAATTACTAACAGTGCAGACACTCATGTTATATAAACTTAAGGAGCAGTGATTCTGGAACAAGTTAACTGCAAAAATTAAAACTTGTAGTTTTGTTTTCTGTTCCCAAATGCAACTAAAATATGAACATAGCAATTTCTAGAGCACCTGTGTTATGGGTTTGTGTGGCACGGTTTTCTTTGGCAGTGGGGGAGGGGCCTGCAGAGGTGGCTCCTGCGAGAAGCTGCTGGAAGCTCCCCCGGCTGCAAGTGGGACCCGCCTCTGGCCCAGGCCGAGCTCATCAGTGACGGTGGGAGCGCCTCTGGGAGAACAGATTTAAGAAGGGGAACCGGTAGTGTGGGTGTTGGGGAAATGTGAGAGGAACCCCTCTGCAGATACTGAGGTCAGTGAAGAAGGAGGGGGAGGAGGGGCGCCTGAGGAGGCTGATGGCCCTGCAGCCTGTGGTGAGGCGGCGGGCTGTCCCCCTGCAGCCCAGGGAGGTCCATGGTGGAGCGGAGGCTCCCCAAGATGGCGGTAACTCTATGGGAAAACCTGCACTGGACCAGTGTGTGACTGGAGAGCAGCCTGCGGAAAGGACCCGCGCCAGGGAAGTTTGTGAGGAACTGCAGCCCGCAGAAAGGGCCCACGTTGGAGAAGTTGGTGAAGGACTGTCTCCTGTGGGAGGGACCCCACGGTGGAGCAGGGGACGAGTGAGGAATCTTCCCCCTGAGGAAAGGAGTGGCAGAGCCAAGGTGTGGGGAGCTGACCCCCTAACCCCCATCCCCTGTTCCCCTGTGCCGCCGGGGGGAGGAGGTAGAAAGAACCAGGAATGGAGCTGAGCCAGGAAGGTGGGAGGGGTGAGGGGAAGGTGTTCTGAGGTTTGGTTTCCCTTCCTAATGCCCTTGTGTTTTGTTTCTGATTTGATTGGTAGTAAATGAAATGGATTTTGTTTCTTCCCCAAGCTGAGCCTGTCTTTTGCCCGTGACCATAAGTGGGGAGTGATCCCTCCCAGTCCTTGTCTCGACCCACGAGCCTGCCTTTGGATTTTCTCCTCATCCCAATGTGGCCAGGGGAGGGGGTGGGGGGTGAGTGAGCGGCTTCGTGGTGCTTTGTTACCGGCTGGGCTGACACCGAAACCACGACAACCTGGAAAGAAACGAGGAATTGAAGGCTCTGCAATACACAGTGTGACCAGCAAGAGCTTTCGTTGTACTCAACTTGGGGCACTTTCATTCCTTTTAGCACCTTCTGGTGTACTCAGCATATCGAGGACTGGACTTACCTGACTTGTGTAATAGACTAGATGAATAAGCTATGTTATTTGCTAGGCAAATGTATTTCAAAGTCTTTGTGAGGTAAAGATAAAAAAGTCCTTTTTTTTTATTGTAGAGCTTGGGGGTTGTGTAGGGTGTGGGGTTTCTTCTCTTCTTGGTTTTATTTATTTTTTTTTTAGAAGTGTGGGGAGACATGCTTATGACCAAAAGATTTTCCATAATGAGAAGAACTGAACTGAATTATTAGTTGGTGAGATAATATTATAGTTTCACTGAATTATTTAAAAAACATTTCCATGAAAATGATAGCTGAAATTGCTTATTTAATCCAGCATTTATTTAAATTGTTTAAGCATTAATTGGTTCTCTGCTACATGAGTGTGTTTTCTTTTTTCTTCAGGATTGGATTCACAGCTAGTTATACACCATTAGAACTGGGGAATTGGAAAGGCCAGTGTTAGATCTAGCTAGCAACACCTCAAGAATGAGAATAATTTTGCCAAAAAGTCTGGAATACCCCTTCTCTCCCCA
Source organism: Pandion haliaetus (assembly GCA_013401275.1). Classification (NCBI taxonomy): domain Eukaryota; kingdom Metazoa; phylum Chordata; class Aves; order Accipitriformes; family Pandionidae; genus Pandion; species Pandion haliaetus. The sequence goes on along the minus strand of VYZV01014299.1, from coordinate 27,956 downwards.
GGCTCTTTCACTTGAGGAGCTTCCCAGATCTAATAAAATAGATGTGTATACCAGGTTCTTGCCTGTAATAGATCACCACTCACCATGGATGACAATCCAATCTCTTCTGCTTAGCCTGACCTGAACTAGAAGCACTATGTGTCTGAGAAAGCTGACATGTAGCTGGACCTAAGACACTGCCAATGTCTCAAGTACTGCTGTGGGGCACAGAAATTAGGAGACAGTCTAGGTTAACACCTGTGGGTTGTTCCACCTCATTAAAAATGGTCATTTGACTTCCCATTAGCAACTGGGCACATAGCACCACGCCTGCTGTGAGGTGAAGGCAGCAGCTGGGCAAGGGAGGGAACAGAAAAAGTTTGGGCGCAAAACAGCCAAGAACAATCTGGGCTTTTTTCTTGAAGAAGCCAGCTGTGGCCTTCCCAGTAAGCTGTAGCATGTCTTTGTGGGGACAAAAATGCTAATGAAAAATTGTATGAAACATGCATACCTATATATATATATATAAGCATATACAAAACCTTTAGGATCTTGGTATTTCTGTGTTAACTTTTATTTGTAGTTGTAACATTCCTTTTATTTCTGTTTGTAACACTACGAAGAGAGGCAGCAAAACCAAACCCATGATGTCTAACACACAGACTACATCCCACCAAGGCGTAGAGCGGCAATCAAATTGCTCTCCCCTGAGCTGGTCCTGCTGTCACGTACTTTGCTGGAGCTGAGTGCCGGCCGGAGGAGTTCAGATTTGATTTATCCCTTGCCAGCAGGGTATTTGCTGCTGTGGTGCAAGGCCGGCAATCATAGCCCACCCCGCGTTGCCTAGGCGTCTGTCCTGCTTGGGATACTTGGGTCATTACAAAATACTCCCGCCAGAAAAAACAAGCACCCCAGAACACGTATCAGGTTTATCCTCATAGCTGATGGATCACATATAGCTTATTCTAATAACTTTCCGTTACTTTATTCTAATAACTTTCCATTACTTTATTCTAATAACTTTCCATTACTTTATTCTAATAACTTTCCATTACTAAATCACAGCAAATGCAGCGATCACTGTAAAAGATAAAACCAGGCCAGTATCTTGCAGGTGAATAATTCAGTTTCTTTGAGCAACTTTTGTAGTATTTTCTAAGCACTACTTGAATTGATTTAGGGTAATCCCAAGCAGTAAATTTGTTCTTCCTGCTCTACAGTGAGTCTGATTAGAAAGCTGGTTCAAATTAAGAGTGCTATTCTGAAGTGTTAGTCTTTTTTCCACTTTCAGCTCTTGCAATCCCAGTCTTCCAGAACAGCTTAATCGGCTCAGGTTGTACCTGCTTCTGCTGTCCACTCCACCTCTGCTGTGGCCTAATGAACATATCATTGCTGAGTGGCAAGATTACAACCTTGGAGGTGAACACCCCTGCCTCTTACCCTCCTCCTCGGGTAGGCTTCACACAGGTCCCTGCTGAACCCTGGAAAGGTGACACCTCTTCTCCCGAAGCTGCAACACTGAAGGTAGGTGAGTCCTCAACAAGCCTTCCTGCTTCCATGCTGGTCTCTTTGCTGCTGCTGCCACTCGCCCTTACCCAGGCAATGATTCTGCTGACGTCAGACACCATGGCCCAAAGAGCTGCCTAGCAGCAGGAGATTGAGAAGATTCAGCATCTGCTTTTGGCTACAGCCCGAGCCAACCACGCCACTTCTCTGGACCTCACTTTGGCCGTTCATAAATAGACATAGTCTTTTCACTGTATGTTTGAGATCTGGGGAGGAATTTGAAGGAGTTATTGGTGCCAGTGATAGGCAATGCTAAAAGAGGTCATTGCATATGCAGAAATTTAATCTAGCTTTCAGATGATATGGAGCTAAACTGAAAACAGGCCCAGCCACATCCTTACTGGCCTCTGCCACATTACTTTAGCTTCTGTAATGAGACGTCTGCAGGAATGCAAGCTGAAACAAAGCTTACAATGGAGACACCCTATGAAAATTTGGGCATGCCGCATTCAAAATTATTTGCCTGTTTGTATTTTGTAAAGCTATCCATAGTGCATTAGATGGAATTAAAAAACCCAAGACTGACCTGTGATTAACGAACAGTTGAAGTCCGGAAATCCCAGGTCTGAATGACTGCTCTCCCAGGTCTCCTATGCAAGCTTTTGCAGATCAACGTTTCAAAACTGATTGCCTAACTTTAGCCACTCTAATAAAGTTGGTCTGTTTGCCAGAGCCACTGAGTTTGGTTGCTGCATTTAAGCTGAGCAAAGATGGTGGGTTCTCAGTACCTCTGAAAAGCAGCTTGCTGTTTTTCTTTTAGGTTACTAAATTGAGATATAGCTGAGTACAATTAGAAATTCAGCTTTGTAAACCTTGTTCTCTGTTTGTGTCGATGAAATTTGCTGTGAGAAATCTTATATAAGCCTAAATGAATATCAAGTCTAAGTCCAGGTGTAGGATTTTTTCTGTGTTTTAACTGTTAAATGCAGCTATAGGTGTTAACCTGATTCACAAAAGGCATCAATAAGTACGTCCATTACATTTTGTATAATGTTTATCTTCCATTTGAGGTTCTCCAAGATCAAAGAAATTTGGATCAATTAAAACTATCCCAAGCCTAGCCTTCCCACCGATGGTATTTTTCTTTTTTGTGTTCCAAGGATTATCTTTCAGTCTTTGAAGTTAACCTGAACATTTTCTGTCATGTTCTGAGTGGTATCATTCAGGATTCTCAAAGGTAAAGCTCATGGGATAAAAAAGACAGAAAATAAGAGACAGAAGACAGAGGTAAAGGAAGTTTGGGAGGATAAGAGGCAGTAAAAAGAGAGACACTGATAACTGGAAAAGAGAAATACGAGTGAGCAGAAGTGCAAAAGAGTAATATCAAATTCCATAAGAGAAAGAAAATATCAGAAAGGAAATGTTTGGGAATGAAAAATATCCAGAAAATTAATGAGATATGTCCAGCAACAGTTTTGCTCTTTGTTTTCTTTTAATAGGAAATGTTATTTGGCCTTTTAAAAATTTTAGGGTTAAAAACTGTGAAAAAAACCCAACATCAGAGGACAGGAAAAAGAAAGATATTAAAGAAAGACGAAAGAAAATGGAGAGAAGGGAAAAAGAAAATATATATGGTGACTTTCATTGTTTTTAGTGAAAAAAATGAAAAGGCTGAGGAATTTACAAAGACAGATATCAGCCCTTATTTAAACAGGGCATGATTATATACAACTTAGCTGTAATGGTTTTTGGACTCCTCAGGTTTTCATAGCTAAAATCCTCACTACTCAATACCTATGAAGATTACGATATTATAAAGTAATTGCAGCAGAATCTGTGATTATTGTGTAACGATAATCCAGCAACTTTTTCACATGTCTTTTAAAAAGCAGAAACACAATATTATTTCATATTCATTCATATTAATGCAATAATATTAGTATCTATTTATAATATTAATATTTAAGGTAATATTAATGGAGAAACTTAGTATTTTTCTGAGGTAAGATTGTAATTTATCAGCTGCTTCTGTTTCAAACCAAATTCCTTCCCTGGGCTTATTTAACAGCTGTGCACAAGTCGCTGTCTTCTTGTCTGACTGTGCCAGACCCAGCACTAGAGACAGAGTTCATAACCAGGTGGAGGAGGCTTCAAGCTGCCCATGAAAAGGAAAAGTAGGCATAGCTTCACAGGCCAACAGTAGCTATCCTGTTCTGCAGAGGAACTGGTCTTCCTGTTCCTGGCTTTGATCCCATTTCTCAGAGCTAGAATGGGGTAGGAGAGCTGTGGGGCTTGAGCAGGTTCATTGCTGGGCAGGTGGGGTGTGATTTACATCACCGCATTTCAGCAGCATGAAGGTAAGGTGCCTTGTCCAAGCTATTCCTCTATACTCCATCTACATTCAACAGTTGCTGGCAGTTGTTTCCCTTAAACTCCCAGAAACCGCTGGTTAAAATGGGGGTCAGAAAACATGGCCAGCTCACTGACAGCTGCAGAATGGAGAACAACCTCAATTCGCAAAGGAGCTGAGCCCCCCCTGAAACGCTTTTCTGCATCTAGTAACCTCTGCACAGCCTATGGTGTTTAACTTCATAAATATTTGTTTTGCATCAACATTTAAACATAGAGGTAGTGAGCAGATCCTGCTGCTATATTCGGTATTAAAAGACCTGTGGTTTTAAATACCAGTCCCCTACCCATCTCCATCCACCTAGGAACGTCCTAAAGTTCAGGCCAGGAGACAATTATGTGGTACTCCAACATGTACCCATTCTCTGCGTTGCCTCCATCTACCAGTATGTCGCTTGTTAATGAACATAATATATTTCTCCTCTGACTCACCATATTTTTTGAAATGCTTTCAGTACTGAAGGTTTCTCTTTTTTTTTTTTTTTTTTTTTTTTCCCCCAGAGCAAATCCTGTAGAGCTAGTAAGGAACTGAGTGAGAAGGAGGGAATCAGCTTGTGCAGGCTTTTGAAAAGGAATTTATCTATTTTTAACTTGCAAATCAAAATTCAGGTAGTGTTTTTAACAGCGCATCCATACTTCTGTTTAAAGCAAGAGGGGCTAGGAACCTGTGTGCTTTGGGAAATCTCCCTGTGTACTTGCTTCCACCTTTAGATATAAAAAATAGGATACTTAGACTTTCAGGGCCTCTTGCAGTTTCACTTACAAAAATAGTACCTCCCTACAACATGGATGCACTGTGAAGAGAATTGCACAAAATTATCACTGAAAGGTTCTTAGATTCTCTCTTGTGAGGGTCTTATAAAATAAACAGAAGTGTTAACATGCCTAGTTGGTTGTAACTGGTGTGGTGTTCCTGCTGTTGGTCTATTTTGGTATGTTGGTGACTTCGGTCTGACCAGCTGATTACCTTCCGTTAGTCAACATTTTTGTAAAGGCTTTTGTCTTTTTATATTTTGTAGAAATTCAGACTGCACCTGCTACAGGCACTAGGCATTTGACTCAATCATTGATCAGTTTTTCTCTGGCACACACCCCTAAGAGAAGTTAAGTCTTTTCAATCCATCATGAGCTGCTGTAAAAATTTGCTTCATAGAAGTTTGCACTTTCCACTAGTGACACTCAGAGCTGAAGAGAAAAGGCAACAGCTGTAAGGAGCACACTGCAGCCAAAAACTATGCTCGTCATAAAGTCACGGAAGAATAATCTTACAAAGCTTTTGTGCTTTTTTTTGAAAGGATCACATTTTTAAACTTGGAGCCATAAATATTAGGCACTTCAATAAAGCTCCTTCGGTGCTGAATACCTACAGCACGCATGGAAACATATATTCTCAGCTCCTCTAAAATTCAGTCCACCTGTAATTTGGCTGCATAAATATGGAGCAATATGCCTAACCCAGCTCTGAAAAGTTGTGCTGTGCTATTCAGTATGTTCCCAGGTTAAAAGCAGGACATTTCAAAACCCTCCAGCTGTACTGAAATAGAAGCTATGCTTGTTAAGATCCTGTTATTGAAGGATTCCTTTCCTCTTCCTCCCTCTCAACCAATCCACTATCTTTGGAAGCACAGATGCCGTCTGTTCTGGGCACCACTGACTACCAATGGACCAACACCTGTGCATTAATGACTGCTTTGATGAAAACATCCTGATAACCAGCTTATGGGAGCGACAGAGAGGGCAGGAGCCCCAGTTCTTCCCCATGCCCCCCCATGCACATGCACATCGCTCCCTGCCCAGTGGCACATGTGGGCTATGCTACCTGCTGCAGCCACAGCTCAGCACCTACCCATCATCTCCTCCCATCCCAGCACTGCAGCGTTTACAGCACAGCTTTTATTTAGCAAAAATCTAATTAGACTCATTGCTGGTGCCTGGAACTTTGGAGGGTAGAAATGTCAAGGACAGCAAACAAAAACAACAGCCACCACGTGTCCTTGAAGAAGATCACGCAAGCCTTCTGACCAGCCTCCCCATTGTGAAGCAGCCAGGGCACTAGCATCTCTAATTCAGTTAATTTGTAATGCTTTGTAAAAATGGCTGCCCAAACTTAATAGGGGAAGATCTGTAGGGGTCTTTAACTCCTACTTTTAATAAAATTCTCAAAGTCTTAACAAGAAGGAATGAGGCTAAGATGGGACAGTTAGAGTAATAATTAGTTTCACAGAGCTCCTTAAATCCATAAAAATTGAGAGGTCATTACAAAATGGGAATCACTTGACTTTACATGACCTTTATAAGACAGGTGAGTATTGCTGTGAAAAAAAATTTTTAAACAGATATATGAATCATTCTGTTAGAGGTTAGGATATTTTACTGTTTATTTAATCAGAACTAAACTGAGAACAAATCACAGTTCTGAACTAATGGAGTCTTTAATGATGGTGATTGAGTCACTTAAAGAGCAAATGAAAATTTCTGGCTCGTTAGAGATCAGTTTAACAAATATTAACTTGTAGTTCCTCCTCACAGTGTGAAGTTTCTGCCTAAAAATGGTTTCATTTTGAAACTCAGAGCAATACATAACTATACATCAGAAAAATAAGGTGTAAGAACACAAGTTCACAACCTAGAAATATCTCTATTTTCTTCATTTGGACAATAACAGCTTTTCTGGAAATTTCTGGAGTAGGGTGTACTCTACTGGTAAGCAAAGAACAGTGGGTACATAGTCTTCTGCTACTGAAAAGAAATCGCAGCTGCATTTCCAATATTAAATAACAGTATCCAGGATGTTTTAAATCAGATAGGAAGTTTTTCACGTTTATGCCAAAAAGCAGCAGTATTTAGCATCTCAAGCAAGCACATTTGCACCAGCTGACCAGCTTGTGTATGTAGAACCTCTTTTGTGGTGGAGCTTGGCTACAGCAAAGCATCAGTTATTGTCAGACATCGACCAACAAGTTTGATGTTAAATATTAGGCAAAACCAAGATTGTCCACGTGGAAAAGGAAGTTGCGCTTAGCATTTTATTCACGTACGTGTTCTAAAGTGTGGTAAGTCTTCCGGTTTAGATAACCAGTTGGACACGGGCTTTCATCTGCTTTAAGTGCTTTCTTGAACATGGCAAGGTCAAAAAAAAGCCTGAGCAGTAAGTAAGTCCAGCACACGTTGTCTAGACTATCTTGGTAATCATTAGTCCCAGTTTTATCATGTCATCTTACACTGCATGGAAACAAAAGGAACAATCAGCCTCATATTTAGCAGTAAGAACGGACAAAAAATAAGATATCTCCAGTCTAGCACCTGGTCTGTGTCCAGCCTACAACTTTACAGGTTGTGAATTAACCATTCACAGTGTGTACTGTGAGGGTACACAGTGCATCTGTGTGATTCACTGACCTTAATGTCATTAGAATTATTTTCAAATGTTTTCGTATGTTGTTCCTTAGGGATTAGTTGCCTTGGGAATCACTTGTATTATTTAACATTATTTTCCCTACTGGCATAGCATGATCTTGACAGATAGCCTTAAATGGTGCAGAGGTGGGGGTAGTGTACTTTTTGACCATCAGTCTGATACTCTGATTTAACAAAATTGCCATGATATTAAGCATAAGTAATCCTTCCCAAGCATACAGCCAAGCCTGTACCAAAGGATCAAGGTTTGTTATTTTGCGACTTCAGCAGAAAAAATAAAGCTAGCAGGAACTAAAAACCGACCTGCATGATGCCAAAGGGTGCATACAGTGGCATAGCACTTAACCTGGACATGATACCTGGGCCTGAACACTACATGTAGCTCTTGACATCATTTAGTTTTGTTGTCTTACTGTATTGTATAACTGGAGTCCATGTGGTTCATACAGATAGGTGCACTAATAATAAAAAGTGGGAATACCTTGTTTGCAGAAATTAATATATGAAAACAGAGGAAAATGAACACATTCTCAGCTTTTGGGGGTATTTTTGTGTGTTTATTTCTAAAGGGGGCAGATGTGGTTTGGTAATGTCTTTAAGTAGATGGCATTTTAAACTGTCCCAGATTTTAATCAAGTTTGGTGCTATCACAATTTCTATGACAAATTTCAAGGAGCGGAGGCATCGTTGCCTGTAATTATTGTTCAAGTGTACTTATAATGGCTTTTTGGAGCCCTAGGTTTTTCATATACTAATATTACGATTATTCATTTTATGCAGTCTTTTGTTTAGTGAAGAGATACAAGTATTGTTATCCAGCAAAGGAGGCTAATTTGCAGTAATATGTGGGAGACCCACTGTAAATTGCTGAACATAAAAAGCAAACATAATAACAAATAACTAAAAGCATCAGTCACAAATAACACAATGTACTTAGTTTACTTTAGCAACAGCAATTTTAATTCCTTCATAATTGACTTGTAAATTACCTTCCTTTTTAAGAAAAAAAATGTACATCATCTTTTACTATCTGGGTTTAGTACTTGGCTATGAAAAAACACCAGAGTATTAGGGTAAAAGTGATTACTTGCTTTACTGAGTGCAAGTCTACCTCTTTTTTGTCGCACTGGTGTGAAGGTAGTTGTTATTAGCCAACAGAATATGTCTCCTAGCTATAAAAATTCATTTTCTCAGACTTCTGGGATAGGAACATTCTGGCAGCTCTCTCATTATGTAAATTATGAAAACCTATCTGATCTAGACAGAAATCACACAAACTGTATTTTTGGACATTTGCTGACTGTTCTTTACACTACCTCAAAATAGCAAATTAACTCAAGGTTTTGGCTGTACCAGACCTTAAGAATCTAGAGACCAAGCATCATAATTTAAAGTATTAGGTTCCAGCTATAATACTTCCCAACATTTAGTTTAGCAACATCCTGGCTTCTGCCGATACCAAAGAAGCACTCTTGCTACCATATTGCTCATACACAATTCAGACCATCACTGAAGCACTGCTTTGCCAGACTCCACAACAGTCAAGAAACTAAGCAATGGCACAGAAAAGCTGTGAGCCGCTTCCCCAAGAAACATCTGCCCCATGCCTGTCAGTGTTTAAGAGGCATTTGGACAATGTCCTTACTGATATACTTTAACGTTTGGTCAGCCCTGAAGTGGTCACGCAGTTGGACTCAATGATCATTGTAGGTCCCTTCCAACTCAACTATTCTATTCTATTCTGTTCTATTCTGTTCTATTCTATTCTATTCCCTGTGCTCATGATAAGTCAAATAACAATTAGACTGTTATTTGCCTGAAATGCCAGGGTTTTTCAGCTCCAAAAACACTTTCAAGGACACAAATCAACAAGGTTACAAATGGAAACAGGGTATTATTTAATTTTATGTCGTTTTAAGCTATTTTATGTTATTTTTCGGAATCTGTTTCAGAGCCAATGTTCACAAGCCTGAACACAATGCACATGTGTAGCCAGGAGCAGGCTGATGAGTTCTTCAGTTTAGCTTGAGAAACTATTTCTTGCAGTCTGGCAAAGGCCAGCCACAGAGCCATGGAATTTAGCAGCAAGAATACAGGCCAAGCAGTCCCTATTTCCTGAAGAGTGAGAACCTAAAGAATGAGGATCAGTACCGACCACATAAAAAAGAAGAAGAAGAGGTGTGTGGTACCGTGGGGTATTTTCCAAATGATGACACCTATCAATGACAAACACACTTTTTGCCTTCCAGAACTTGCTCCGCCGCTGTGCTTCTTGGCCAGCGATGCATGAAAAGCGCGCTCGTGCCTGCCCACTGCTTGTATTGCACGCACAGGGAGCTGGAAAGTGGCAGCTCCTGATGGTGCAGCAAGCCTGGAGCCCTTCCAAGCACAGGCTGTTTTGCCTAAGCAAGATCCCCTGGGGAAATGGAGCCATGGGAAGAGCAGAGCTTGCTCCCGCTATAAACTTGCAACAAGCAAGAGAGCCTGAGAGAGCTAGGGCATGAGTAGCGCCTTAGAAGTGTGAGCGCTGCAGGTAAGGACATAGCGAAAGGGCCCAGAGGAGCTCTGACAAGGGGCTGTGCTCAGTGCTACAGAGGAAAAGCAGCAACCCCCGCAGAGGCCTCCCTTGGGGCCTGCCCTGGGAGCCCAGAAAGCTTCCTTCGCCTGGATGTGGGGCACAAAGGCGACCTTCATGGAGCACAAGCAGCAGGCAGTAACCTAGCCAAAACGGACCGGAGGAGCCCTGACAAGTGGTCATGCTCAATGCTGCAGAGGAAGGCAAAAAAACCCCGGGTCCCAGTGCCAATCTGCCCCGGGGGAAAACTCCTTCCTGGCCCCAGAGCTGGTGATCGGCTATTCCCTGAGCACGTGAGCAAGATCTGCCTCCTCGTCCCACATTTGCCTTCATCTCAAATGGAAATTATCTTTCTTGAACCTGAGGAAGGCGAAATGTCCCTAGCGGTACAAGTGAGTTCTCACCAGGGCTTTGCACAATGCTTGCCTTTCCTATGGAGAGGTCTTGTAGCACTTCAGAAATCTCTTTTGTGTTTGTTACAGAGGGTGTTTAGAAATTTGCTGGTGTTCATTAGCATTAGTAAGTGTCTAGTTCAGGGGTTTACCTGTTGTATTACTACTTTTGATCTTCAATGCTACACTTCACTGATTGCTGCTTAATTTCATGTTGTTGACAGATCAATAAAGCACTTGGATCCCAGTTTGCTTTAAGCCCATGGACTGAGCAGGTTTTTCCCTGCAACACTCAGGAAAAACAAGTAACTGAGTCAGTTGTGTAGAATAGTTTAAAAAAACTCAGCTAAATATCACTGAAGGAAAGGGTACTGTATTGACAGTAGAGATTGAGAGATTGACAACAAATCACCCCAGCAAGTTTGTTCACAGCCTTGAAATGCAGTGACTGTTGGTCTCTCTCCCATAAGGCTTATTTCTTGAGTGGTCTATCTGGGGAAAAGGGAAAGCCACTGAGTTTGTCACTGGAGATGTTGCTGTAGGCTGCAGAAGACAGCTCCAGCTGGGTTCCTCTCCGAAATGAGGAAATGTTTGTGTCTGTCTGAACAAACTGTTCCTTTGGCAAAACACCATTATTCACATCAAAAACAACAGTAGAAAATGCTACTGCCTCTGCCCACTCCCAGTACAAAATGTGCACAATCGCCTCCTAGAAACAAACAGGAAAAAATAATACACACATATAACTATACCTATACCTACATCTATCTCTGTAACTATCTCCTGGGTTAGTGCAAACAAACCCTCTCATCACAGCAGTACTGGCAAGTCCAAGGGAGGGCATGTGCTGAGGACACCAGTTAGAGACAGCAGAGCAGCAGCCAGGGCAAAGGGAGATAGATAAGCTGGAAGGAACTGCGGCAGCAATGCTCTTGCAAGAGCTATTCATAAGAAAAGGCAGGAAATAGAAGAAGCCATGAAGAGATGGCTTTTTGCCAATTCACGTGGTGTTCTGAGTTGGTACTGAAAGGGAAGGGTGGGCTCTAGAACTAATGGAGCAAGAAATAGTGACCTGATAGCTGGGAGAAGAGCCGGGCCGTGGGGGAAAGGAGGTGATGGATTGAAATCTCTTTTCTGTGTTAGAGAAACACATGGTGTGCAGCATAGGCTACATTTCAGAGAGCTTTTCAGGTATCGTGTTTTCCTGACAACGCAAACCACCTCTATTCTTACCATTCCTGCCAACATCTGCGTTACATTGACGCCATGCACTGATATATGCAGATGATGCATTAAATTACTACAAATCATCCCCTTTGTGATTGTTAAAATTCAGTGTGTTTACCTGTCAAGCTGGTGAGAAGTTGGGATACAAATATTTCCTCTGCCTATATTCCTCTGCCAAAAAATTCTACAGCAAGACCTAAACCTTAAGCTTTAAGCATATCAACTCTGAAGTATCACAGCACTGAGGGAAAATCACAAGCTTGTCAGCATTTACAGACATTATGAACAATCTCCTATGATGCTCCTTATTAGACCTTCCTGCTTGGAGGAATTCTGTATACAGTGGCTAAACCCGATACTGATTGGAGAGAAACTAATTCCCCTACAGGAGAATGTGTCCTGCGAAGCATCTAAAAAGGATCAACCCAAGGAAACTGAGCCTTGGAAGGTACAAAGTTTCAGCCTGAGTAAGCATGCGGGAAGGATAAACTCTTGAATCTGCTGAGTGTGAAAAGCTGAGCTGTGACTTGCAGAAGTGTGCTCCTGTGAGACTTCTCTTCCTTGTTCTCCTCCCTCCAGGTAGAAATATTGTGAGAAACAGTTTCAGAAGTTAAGCCCAAAGAGCAGTGTTCCGGTATGAAAAATGTTCATGCAAATCATCGATTTGCTTCAATATACATGTTGTGTCTCTGAACAGCTACTTCTATATACATCATCACAAAATATCGAAACACTGCAGAAACCAAACAAACAAAAGGAATACATCTTTTACTAAGCATCAATGAAGCTTATAGTTCTGCTTCATTAGGAGCAGGTTAGCTGATACTCAAAAATAAAAATAATAAGAAGCATAACCAAGGTTGTCTTTCAGTCTGTAAAAACTCCTACAAAAAAGAGCTCTAACAAGCTAAACCAATTCTGAGTCTTGGATCTCAGAGAAACCTTCAGCCCAATGAAGAAGATGATGGAGAAAGAAAAGGCAGTGGCTCAGTGCATGACTTGCCACAGTACAGAGCAGAGGCATTAGCAGTAAGAGGCCATTTCTGATTGAAAGCATTTAATCTAGAAATGATTGAGAAAGAAAAAAAAATTACCACCATCTTCTTTTCATTATGAATTCCCAGAGCAGACATGTGCCTTTAGATATGCAAATATTCTCAGTTCTAGAATTCAAAATATCTTAAAGTCGGTAACAAGGTGGAGATTTGCTCATCCTCCATCCAAAGAGACATAATTCGTCTTTGCTCTGGATGGGCAACGGTGCTCCACTTGCAATCTTGTGATACTACGTTGCACGAAGTCTCCTCCACATCCTACCTTGAGATTAGAACTATTAGAAGTGGTCAGGCAGTTGGACTAGATGATCATTGTAGGTCCCTTCTAACTCAGCTCAACTCTTCTACTCTATTCTATTCTATTCCAATGCTGGAATTCACTCTGCTGTAAAATCTCTGAAGCAATCAATCATTCAGGTGACAGACACCTGGCAGAGAAGAGCAAAACCAGAAGTCTTGAGGAGAGCTACTCTCCCGTGCCATTCTTGGTGATAACAGCCAGCAAGAGCGCTTGACAGTATTATCACTGGCCTGTGGCTATAAGATGAGCAGCAGATTAACCAAAGGTTACCGTATTTGTGCAGCGTTCTTAGACCGCCTTTTTATTCAATATATGGATCTGGCACTGCCTGTCTGCCACATGCAGAGGTTGGTCTTCTTTGTGAAGAACGATGTGATCTCTGCAAAATGTTTTTTACCTTCCGGCAAATGTTCATAGCACAAGACGCAGTAGAGCACTGGAGTACCATCTGCCACTGATAAGATTCTTTCAGGCACCTTTGAACTTGGAAGCACAGATCTCTCTTCTCCATTAAGTATACACAGACAGTGAGCCCGAGACTGATTTACTAGCAACGATGCACAATCCTGAAAGTCAAATTTTCCACTCATCAGAAAAGCTGTAGAAATTGGTAGCCTCTTCACAGTATGTTCAAATACGGTACACAACCATACATCCCTTTCCCAAACACAGGCTGCAGGGGCATCCCCTCCTCCGGCACACCTCCTCCCCCTCCTTCTTCACTGACCTCGGTATCTGTGCAGGGGTTTCTCTCACATCCCACTCCCCTCTCTGCTGCGGGTTTCCCCTTCTTAAATAAGTTCTCCCAGAGGTACTACCACCATCACTGATGGGCTCGGCCTGGGCCAGAAGTGGGTCCGACTTGGAGCCAGGGAAGTTTCTAGCAGCTTCTCACAGGAGCCAGCCCTGTAGCCCCTCCCAGGCTACCAAAACCCCACCACACAAATCCAAAACTCTTGTAAAAATATTACCGGTGAAATTTTGGCTTTCAGGCTCAAAAAAAAAAGGATTTGAGAGTAAATCTAATAGCATTTGGATCTATTAAGTTTCTGAGAAGCTTTCAAAAGATCTTGAGGAAGAAGGACAGTGAAGAAAGTGTGCTGCGCTCAGCACAACTGGTTGGAAACAAGTGCAAAACAGGCTTCCAGCCATCCACCCTTCCTCATGGCAGGTTCAGGTGTGTGAGTCAGAGCTGTTGGTGCTGCCTGCCCCTGTGCAGAACAAAAATTGCTTTTGGACTATGGGAATTCTTTACATAGGGGTCTGAGTATTTCAGTTACACCACTGATGAGGTCTCCCAGTCAGGCATGTGATAACCTCCACTCTGGTGCTCAGGGAGTTCCTTTCCACAAAGAAGGAAAATACCGTAACATGCTGGCATCAAAATTTATTAAAACCCATAGGCTTAAAAGGAGATGCTAGCAGGCCCACCTTCACATCATCAGACCCCTAACTCTATCCAGCACATTGTTGCAGAAAACCAAACCAAACCAAACCCTCTAACTGAATTTAGGAAACACCACTTAAACTTTTTTGCATGTTTACCAGGTGTCGTGGTTTAACCCCAGCCAGCAANGGGTTGAGATAAGAACGGTTTAATAGAACAGAAAAGAAGAAACTAATAATGATAATAACAACACTAATGAAATGACAACAGTAATAATAAAAGGATTGGAATATACAAGTGATGCACAATGCAATTGCTCATCACCCGTCGACCAACACCCAGTTAGTCCCCAAGCAGTGATCGCCCACCCCTCCACTCCCCCCAGTTTATATATGTCACATGGTATGGAATTCCCCGTTGGCCACTTTGGGTCAGCTGCCCTGACTGTGTTCCCTCCCAGCTTCTTGTGCTCCTCCAGCTTTCTTGCTGGCTGGGCGTCAGAAGCCAAAAAGCCTTGACTTTAGACTAAACACTGCTTAGCAACAACTGAAAACATCAGTGTGTTATCAACATTCTTCTCATACCTAGCCCAAAAACATAGCACTGTACCAGCTACTAGGAAGACAATTAACTCCATCCCAGCTGAAACCAGGACACCGGGAGATTAATCAGGCTAGGGAGGAGAGCTGCACTCCCCTACCCACTAGCACTGCCAAGTGCGATGGAAATGCTCAAGTCGCCCATCTCCAACTCACATGCACAGCAAAGTCTGTGCCATCAGCTTAGCACTAAGTCTGCTCCCAAGTGACTTTTTCAGACTGGTAGCTTGCTAAATCTCACCCTTCCCTTCTCCACCTAGCTTGTCTATCCTGATAACCTCTTTCAAATTTAGCAGATCCCATTTAACAAATCCATTTTAGTTCCATAGGCCTCCCCCTCAGATTACCATTTTCCCAGATCTTTCAAAGCGCAAGATACTAGTTAAAGCTGTATACATCCAGCGATTTTATCTAGATGTATTCTGAAGGCAAAATTATCCACTAACAACTTATTTTTGCAGCTCTATTATGTTATTGCCCCAAGCAAATCATATTAACGTTTTCTTAGTCCCCACAGCATCCAAAGAATTTTCCTGGCAGAAAGTAAATAGTGGTCTCCCTTCATTGCTTTCACTGACTGGTTGCACACTTATAAGTAAGAAGTATTGGACTAAGTAACCCAGATGAAAATAATACTAGTTAACATTCTCATACATTTAAGAAAAGTCAGATGCACAAATCAGAGTTCTACTTCATATATAAGTTAGTTAAAACACGTTGAGGACTGAAAACATTTGGTTGGTAGTTACATTTAGTTACATTTCGTAATGTAACTTTAAAACTCTGCTATAATTAATCAAATAAATGTATTGGTTAATGAAAAGCACATTGATCAGTGCTTTAATCAGAGTATAACTCCTGTACTTTAACAGAAGTTGTAGTGCAAAATGTTGTTATCTGGAATAGTTTTGGAAGAGGTCTTTGAGTGAGACTTTCAGAAGTCATTCTCATTTTGTCAGCCCACTGAGCGTAACTGAAGGAGTTCAAAATACTAAGTACTTTACCACTGATTAAAAAGGATGAATATACTCGGGAATCTCTGTAGCATAGGCTTTACACTAACTTTTAGGACAGATACAAGTTTAGCGGTGATCTCTGCTGTTATCTGCCCTCTCATCATATATTCTCTATGAACAGTAGTAACTGTCTTGGAGAATTTTGCATCCAGGATAGCTACTGTCATACAAGGATTTTCTTTATCTAGTTCCTCAAAACTATTATTTACAAGCTGGAGTCTAATACAGGGGTGTGTTTTGTTTTGTTTTGTTTTTCTTTTGGGTCATTATCACAATCAAAGAAGTATTTGTTTATATTCAAGCTGGCTGTAGTTTATATAAGACATCATCATGTGGTGTGTTTGACCACATTTACCAATTTTGTGTATCTTACAGAGTCAGTAAATTCCAAAAAGCAGATTTGTCACGTTGTTTGGTTAAACACTTTTGCAATATTGCCTCTCTCTCTCTGTTGTCTTTGTTGTTGTTGTTTTGCCAACCTGAGTCACTGGTACACTGGCATCACAACAGAACTCGTACTTGATCAGAATGTCACAAAAAAACTGCTTAGCACCTACCCTTAGCCTGTCCTCCTGGCCACATTGAGGCGGTGATACAATTACTGTTTTCAGACAATCACTGTAGATATAACCAGCAGGGCAAGTATCCCTCCCTCCCCATCTGTCCTGCCTTCTGACAGTAGTAATAAACTAGCAGCCACTGCACCTCTGTGTCTTTGAATGACTCAGGCTTTTCCTCTTTGCCAGCTGAACTTCCTACTTGCATTGACAGCAAACATTGCCACGATGACTTTCTTGCTTGATGTGTGCTGATTCATTGCTGATGCAACAAGTGCGAAACCTGCAAGTTACTTTCAAAACAGGCCCCTCAGCAGCACTGCAAACTCACTTCAGTAAAGACAGGATGGATTTCTCTCATGAAGTCTGTCCTTGAAACTTTGTCTGCCTCAAATCTCTAGGGGAAGCTTCTCTCCTTTCACGCTAAGTCCATCAATTCCATTGGACAGTTTAAAATGCATTAGCCAACCCGCTATGAGGAATTTGGTAATATTTATTTTGGCATTCAATTCCCTTTTCTCTCTGTGACCACTCACCCTGATACTGGAATTCTTCCAATGGATGTATGAATGAGCCATGTTATACACCATATCTAGATTGTATAGTGAGGATTTTTTCATGGCCCACCTTTTCAGAGTGCCACCATCATCAATAAAATCAGAGAACTGTGCCTTGTCTCTTTAAAGTGTATGCAAATCATAACGCAACCCTAGGGAAAAAAAGGAAACAAACCTTCAACACTCTGAACTGTCAGATCTCAAGCTTGTACTGCAGTTAATCACAAAGCAAAAAAAAACCCCAGTCTAGTGCAGGATGGTGCTAATTCAGACCTTCCTTCCCTCCATATTTTCTTCCCTTCCTGTCATTTCTCTTCCACATTCCTTGCTTACCCAGGGCTCTATTGTCCCCTTGCTTTAGGATTTTAAAACAATGATGGCTTTACCTCTGTGTAAATACAACTGCTGTAAAATATGTCATTACAACTTATTTTCCAAGACTGAAAAATCAGTCCTTATTTTTTATGATCAGGCCACCCTCCTTTGGATTTGATTCCCATCTCCCACAGACCGTTTTGTTTGCCCTCACTCTCCCCAGTCTTCAGCACACCATGCAGAACTGGCCATGCTGATGCAGCATCTAGCATGACTGACAAACTCTCCTCTAGTACAACTCACGTACGTTAGCAAGCCAGAAATTTAGTCATGCCTAGGAATGGTATTTGCAAAGTATGTCTACATGGGCAAATTAATATCAGTGTTGCGATGCCACCCAGCTGACTGAGACACCGGCCCTGCTACACATTAAACCAGTTCCTCAGGCAGCGCTTGTCGGGTGCTTAGTCAGCACTGTTTCATTAGAAGAGCTGTGCCAATGACTTTGCTTGTGTCCACTTCAGTAGGATGTGCCACAGTAAGGCGTTATTATACAGGGAAATAATTTTTCAAGCAGTTAGGTGACTAAGGGCCATTAGCTTTGAGAAGGCCAATTTTCAAAAATGGTGTACAGCTGGTGTAACCAGGATGAAAGTGAAGCATTTTGCAGAGCAAAGAAATCTTCTGTTTCTTCCTACTGCTTCCCCATTTCTCTTTCTCTTCCCACAAAGCTACTGCATTTTTTGGGTTGAACTCTTTATACTAATGTAAAGGATAAGAACTTCTTATGACCTCATTTGGCTTGCTTTAAATGTTATAGTGGTTGAACCCCAGCCAGCAACTCAGCACCACACAGCCACTCGCTCACTCCCCCAGGTGGGATGGGGAAGAGAATCAGAAGAGTAAAAGTGAGAAAACTCGTGGGCTGAGATAAAGACAGTTTAATAGGCAAAGCAAAAACCACGTGCACAAGCAGAGCAAAATAAGGAATTCATTCACTACTTCCCATGGTCAGGCAGGTGTTCAGCCATCTCCAGGAAAGCAGGGCTCCATCACGCATAACAGTCACTTGGCAAGACAAACGCCATCACTCGAACATCCCCCAATTCCTCCTTCTTCCCCCAGCTTTATAAGCTGAGCATGATGTCATATGGTCTGGGATATCCCTTTGGTCAGCTGGGGTCAGCTCTCCCGGCTCTGTCCCCTCCCAACTTCTTGTGCCCCCCCCAGCCTGCTCGCTGGTGGGGTGGGGTGGGGTGGGGTGAGGAGCAGAAAAGGCCTTGGCTCTGTGTAAGCCCTGCTCAGCGATAACTAAAACATCTCTGAATTATCAACACTGTTTTCAGCACAAATCCAAAACACTGCCCCATACTAGTACTATGAAGAAAATTAACTCTATCCCAGCCAAAACCAGCACAAATGTCTTCTGGTATAATTTGGATCATAATCTGAATTCATCTCAGCAGGGAAAAACAGCATGATTTGTGAGAGTACAGTGCAGAGAACCTCGACACAGCACAATACCAAGGATATGCAAACGTCGTTCTTTTCCTTTGGAGCACAGCTCCAGCAATATAATTCCACAGCCCTCGGGAATAAATAAGACAGGACTGATTCCACAACATTACTTTTCTGAAATGTGTCTTAATTTTGGTATGATTTTGTATCACCAATTTCATACTATTAACGAGATATTAACTGCCTCACTTGCAATCCACATAAAAGTGATGCGAATGTGCTAAGAAGTTTATATTTTACGATCATAAAGTTTCCTACACTAGGTATTTTTGCTTAAATTTGTTCACAGATTGCAAACAGGTCCATGTAACTACTTACCCCTAAATCAGTCAGACCAAATACCATCACACATCTTCCAACCAGCTCACAGCTGAACAATAAAAGTTCCTCTTTCGATTTCTACCCTGTTCTTCTCTCTGCAATGTTTTCTAAGTTTTCTTACTAATCTGAAATTCACAAGCACAAAAAGATTTCCAGCTATATTTAGGAGAACAGCACTTTAACCACCATCAAAGTTATCAACGCAATGTTGACCTCGAGGTAATGACTCTTGATGCAAATAATTCAGAGGAAAGCCTCGCAGCTTGGTTTAACGCTTGCTCGGCAAGGGCACACTGTTAATGCGCAGCTCAAACACATCCACTCGGGCTCCGGGACTGGGTACGGTGCAGCTCAGTACGTTGAGGACAGAAATACGTTTCTCATAAATACAAAAGCGGCTGTTTAGTTATGGATGGAGGAAAGTCTTATCACGTCTAATGGTGTCATCCTGAAACACAACCCGCAGCTCTTCTAGCACTGGAGTAACTTGGGGGGG
>VYZV01014297.1:37890-56386 GCA_013401275.1 Pandion haliaetus | reverse complement strand
TTTTTAAACAAAGGCAAGCCACTATCAATAAAGACTCTTTCCATTCTTTAACTGTCTGTCCTCAGCAGGTATACAATAGTATTTCCTATTTTTAAAGGATGACTAAAACCTGAACCTAGACAACATCAATGTTAAAAAAACAAAAAGCTGAAACAGANAAAAACAAAAAGCTGAAACAGATGCATAACAGACAGTAAAGTATTTTGAGGGTGGAGTGATAAAAGAACTGAAGAATATAAAACCATCAACTTCAAACACACACATTGTTACTGTTGTATATTTGATCATATATGTTTACATATTAAATATTTAAATCAAAAGACATGACTAGCACCACTAATTTCAGTGAGGGAGCATTATTTTTTTGGAACAAATAAATGCATTGTTTACTTATTTATTAGTGCTGAGGTTCATTGGTTTCATTTAGCAGATATTTTATAAAGGACAAACAGCATCCATCTTGATTTCAAGCCCTACTAGATAATAATGATTAACTATTAATCATTCAAATATAGCAGATTGCAAATGTCTCTTCTGTGACACAAAAGCCATTATTATACAACTAATTCCAGCTGCTTTGATTGTAAAAAAAAAAATTTTTTTTTTTTAATAAAAATACAGGAATTGCTTTAATGGAAAGTCATGCAAATGAAACATACGTACTTTACTGTAGGAATTATGTTTTGTTGTGGTTTTAACAGTCGCAAACGATACCACAAGCATCTTCCATATACGTTTCTTATATTCTTTAATCGAATTTGCTCTATAAAAACAAAGAGAAATATTGTGATTAACCAACCTGACAAAAAGCAGAATGACAAACATGCTTAATTCATCTTGGAGTAGGTAGTACAAGGTCAGTTGGAGGACTAACAAAAGGTCCAGCAATATTGGAGGAAAGAATGTTTTTATCC
This sequence comes from Pandion haliaetus, assembly GCA_013401275.1. Lineage (NCBI taxonomy): Eukaryota > Metazoa > Chordata > Aves > Accipitriformes > Pandionidae > Pandion > Pandion haliaetus. The sequence goes on along the minus strand of VYZV01014297.1, from coordinate 55,472 downwards.
ATTTAAGTGACACCACACATCCATGAACTTAAGAAGTTGGTCAAATTATTCTCCGCTACCTAAAAGGAATCAATTCTATTTTCCACATGCCACATAGCAACCATCACTTGTGAATCCATCCTTTGCCTGGCTAATGTGCACCTGTAAACTTTACTTCTGCCATTTTATGCTCAACTCCATCAAGTCTCCCATTTCAGTATGTCAGCTACTGTGTGCAGGAAAAACAAAAACCCGTAAAACCTAACCCACTTGCAAAATGGTGTTTGTATACAACTAAAGAGTACAGCTAGAGCAACAGCTACTTCCTCAATTCAAAATAGGATGCATTTTCCTCCTCTTTAAGACATCTGCTTTTTGTTAAGTTGCCTTCATTTAGGTTTTTCCTGTTGAAGGGGAAAAGGAAGGAAGAGTAAGATAATACTTATTTGTAAGCCACATAGCTCAGTAATATGGGCCCTTGGCAAGGAAGTACATGCATTAATGACAAACTAGCCAGGAAGATTTCTTCCCACATCCTTTCAGGACAGGATTAGGGCTAGAAGGAAGTTGTATTTATACTGTCAACATCACCATGACAAGGCATGGAAGTTGTCTCTGTTAAGAGAGTTTTAGTTGTATTTCAGAGTTAATCAAGACCAACTTAAGCCTTGGTCAAAGTCATCTTTCACGCTAAGAAAAGTATGGTGGAAAGCAAATCGCTTGCAGAGAATTTCTGTAAGCACTGAAATTGTATGTTATAAAGTGATTTCAATCCTGTTTATCTTTTAAGTAACTTGTCTATCCATAGACTATGCAGCCTGACCTGCCACACTTCTAAAGTGAGGAGGTAACTGTAAATTACCCTACCTGCAAGAGTAAGACCACTTTGGCCCTTTTCAGAATAAAGGAGAAAGAATCAGGAGAAAAAAATTCATCCTGCCTCAACACTTTTAGATATTGCTAATGAACAAAGTGACTAAGTTTGCCAATTTAAAAGAAATCTGTGAATTATCTAAATGCAGGAATTATATTAACAACTTTGATCCAAAGCACATGTCAATCACATCCTAAAAAGTGTTAAATCTCAACTTTACACTTTTAACAAGGTGATGCCCTCATCTTAACTAAAACAGCAGTTATGATACAATGAAACATTTTTCTTCAACAAATTTCTAAAAGGTGATTGTGGAAGACAATCTAACCTCTGCTTAGTTATTCTGAAGATATTGGGAGGTGGGATATGGTACTCAGTGATCTACTTGAATTTCTAAGTACACATGCAATTCAGATGAAACTGGAACTTCAATTTGCAGTCACCAATCTATCTGAGGCCAGAGAAACATGGCCAGAAATGCCAGTACTGTGCACCACTAGTTCAGATTTAACCCAGACCAGATGTGAGCACAGGATGGTATTTTAAACTCTGGTTGATTTGGCAGAAATGGACAGTGAGAATACAGATGACACTTGGCCATGCACAAACTAGTAAAGCAGACAAATTTTAAAGCTTGCAGAGACCAGGTACCGGAACGAGAAAAAGCTTATCAGCTTATTCTGAACTGCTTAATTCTATTAAGTGTATCTTCCCCAAAACTCAGTATGACATTAAACAGCTTGATCGGATCCCTTGAGAAGATTAGATTAGAAGTCCCATCACCCCCAAAGAGGGAGAGATGGAGATAAGGGAGGAGAATTCAATCCCTTGCATCTGATCTAACTCTTGCAGGACTTCAAAATAAGCTTCCAAACATTTCTCACAATTTTGTGCAACAGATAAACCACGCAAGTATTTTGCAGTTCTCCTGATCTGCAAAGATTGTTCACCTATGTAAAACAGGTACTAAACATGAAACTGTCTAAACAAAAAGGATATGACTAATATTTCATTAAGCAACTGCCTACTTAGTTTCACTTGTGTAAGGCTTTAGAAAGCACTGTGAATGAAAAATTTAGAAGACAATGAAAATAGACTTAAAATGCAACACTGACTCCCTACTTGTAGAATGCAAATTAATACGGTGTTTTCTCTTTACCAGTTTAAGACAAAAATTGTGGGAGATCTCTATTGGTTCAGAACCAGATCCACCACAAATAGAAGTGAGCTAATTGTTACCTAAAACTGTAATTTTTAATGCAAATCTAAGAGACATTACCAGCACACATAACTGGCATTTCAAAAAAAGCTGATGGCATTAAAAGACTAAACAGACAATTAAGTTATGATGACTAAAAAGTTCTGCTACAGAAACAGGGAAGAAAATGTTTGGGGGGGCTTTGAACAGTCACTGGATAACTATGAGCCGTAGGGTGATGCTTTTATGAAAATGTCACCGACAGATGATACTTGAACAAAGGATCAGGATCCCAAGCCTCATAGAAGACACACGTGCTTATGTTAAGCATAAATCACTCATTTCAAATAGTCAATAAATTCAGTTGTGCAGTGCTGAAGCAAGATGAAGCCAACTGTTTAGTTCAACCACAGTGACCCAGATCAGCTACCTGATCCAATCTGTATCACAGCCCCACAGACATTTCTGTGGCACAAACAAGGGGCAGTGCTGTTTTGGTAACTGCCTTAACTGACTACACTGCTTGCAGAAATAACTAACATGAAAACAGATTACCAGTGCTCTTGGAGAAACAGAAGGTGACTAAGAGAACCTTTACTTAATCCTGTAAAACTAAGCCTAACAGGATATGACTCCTTTCAGTGTTTTTTCTACGAGGTTTTTAACAAGCTGCTGTGCCTTGTCTTCAAAAATCTGTGCCACCCTGTGACACAGTGCCCCAGTTCTCAAACCTTTCTACTGTCCAGCCCTGCAAGTACCAGATGACCCTCTTGTTTCCCCCCCTCTGCATCCTCCCTGCAAGAACAGCCAATACGCTTCACCTTACCATGCCAAAAAGCTTCCAAAAGGCCCTTAGGGGAAGGCACCGTGGAGAAAAGAAAAATAGTTGTGCAAGGTAAGCTAAAGAGTAGGCATAAAGTCAAATAAAAACTGTCCACAGGGGAAAATGATACTAGAAACTAAAGGTGGTTTATAATAACCAGAGAACTGAGGGTTTGGAACAGCCTTCCACTAACAGCTACAGAAGTCACATTTTGTGAACAGTCTGACAATAGCACCAAGGACAAAAAAAAAAACCCCGAGGCAAGTGATGTGAGCAAAAATTAAGCCCTTTGGTTATGTAAACAGCACACACCTAAGTCAGTTAAGGGGTCCCTGGCAATGATGTCCTGGAACAGCTATGCTGCACACCGGGACCTCTTCAGACAAATACCAAATTAAGAGATGATGCTAAGCAACAATTGCATTTTTAACACATGCATCTGAACAACACTGGATCCAATCCAATTACAATTGATTAAAACATATCAAAGTAAAAGCACCTCATTAATTTCTTTCCAATCTTGGGATGGCAATGGTCTCATTTGATTAACAACCCCAAAAGGAAACAGGGCATTAAAAAAGATGAATTATTTTTCATAGTTATCTGTCCAGAACATAAAGAGAGTCAAATCCTTCCAAAACTGAGGCTAAAGTCCGGACTATTCAAATTATTCAGAGCTATCCTGAGGCAATTCCTCTGTCACATTTCATCATTAACACATATTAACTTGTTGAATTCAAAGAGAGGCAGCTACCTGGGAGAAAGGAGTACAGCCAGCATCACTCCCAGCTTAAGCAGAAAGCCACTGGCAAAATATCACCCTGAGTAAGCAAGCTATATTCCTGCTGTATCCAGGAAAAACAGGCTTCCTGTTTATTTACTGACAACGTATGTGATTGCACCAAAGAAAATACTTATCTTGTTAGGAAGAAATTGGTGTGGGTGTGGGGGGAAGGCTATCAAGAGCCAGAATACCAGATAATTAGTGTGCTTAACAAAAGCAGTAGTGTATTCCTAATGAGCAAGCTGTGGATAAATCAGGTCCTTTTTTTGCTGTGCCTTCATCTCCCAAGGACCTTCCTTTCACACAAGTTGATTTGCTGTGCCACAGAACTGGCACACTGTCCCTGCAACGTCCCACAGACCCCAAGCACACAGGAGTAAATACATTACCTGCTGCTCAGGGTAAAGCTTTGCAGTGAAATAGGAATTGTACCTTCTTTGAATTTTAGATCTGGAATCCTTGCTCTGTCAGGGAAAGAGGTTCAGAGTCTGAAAAGCAGATAAGAGCTCTGTTTCTTCTCACTCCAGATCATGGCTCTCCATTAAAGCATAAGAGAACTTCACACACTGTCCTTTGATATGGGATTACAGGGAGACAAGTGGCTGGGGAAAATGCTTTTCCCCTAGTCAAAATGACTTCTCATTTGATGGGTAAAACCCTTAACAATGGTGAATCTCTCCTATGGTTTTTAAAATAGGTATTAAACAGCCTTGAAAAGCAAAGGCGTAATGCATCCACGGGCTTTTGAATTAATCTTGCTAACAATAATCCATGCATCAAGGTATTGTTAAAGCACCCCTCTCAGATGAGGATGCAGACTGCCAGTTCATTTCTGTAAATAAACTGGGGAAGCNAATTGTTCTGGATGCATCCAAAGTTCCTGAGATTCACAAGCAATTTTTCATCAATACAACTCTCTTACTTTCACAGGGTTCTCACAAGTGCTTATTATATCTTAACAAATGTAACTGAATATCCAGCCAAAACTACATCTTATACACCCTTCAAGTTCTCAAGAAATAAAACAATTGCTGGTACAAAAGGAAACCTGAGTGCNACCTGAGTGCCTTTTATTTCAATTATTCAGAAAGAGCTAGTCAGGTCCTCCAGTGATACTGGTAGGTATTTTAATCCAACATTGTCTAAAGCTTTTAGACAAATGAAAATAAAATCAAAACCCTAGCACAGCTAGGCTATTAATAACTAAATGGGAAAAAAGTTCATTTCTACACTAATCTGCTTACTACTTTTGGATGAAAATAAAGTAATTAGCAAGTATTTTAGAATTTTACTTCCTTAAAGGAGGTAGCTATCCATTTGGCTACATACCTTAACTAGAGAATGACTAAAGATCACTGACTGATCTGTAAGCTTGAGCTACAGTCAACTTTATGTTGAATCCAGAGGTATGCAACATCTGAATAACAAGCTCAAAGCAATTATTAAAAAAGGAGAAAAAAAAAAAAGACCACCCTTGATCTTTATTTCTTTTATTTGGTGACTAAAGGTTTTCCTCCGTTGTATTCCAGGCAACAATACAGGTATCAGTACAGAATGCTTAAGTAAACAATTGACTCCTCTTTATCAGAACTTACATATGCCTCTTGAATATCCAGGTCTTTAGAGAGAGCGATTTTAGGATAAATAAGCCAGAGGTGTCTGCTTTTTCTGGGTGGGTAACCCAGATGACGCAGTTCTTGGGTATCACAGAACAGCTGAAGATTTGAGGTTGGAAGAGACCTCTGGAGATTATCTAATCCAACGCTGCTGCACAGAGGTGGGTCAACAAAGCAGGTTGCTCAGGGCTCTGGCTGTAGGCCTTTGAGAATCTTCGAGGACAGAGACCCCACAGTCTCTCTGAGCAACCTGTTCTAGTGTTTGATCACCTTCATAGGGCAAAAATTTTTTCTCATATCTGTCTCAACATCTGTTCATTCACCCATCACATGATGGGTGAGGAACACAGGGCACACAAACACAGAAGGAAGTTGATTACAGGTTGGATTTGCTGTTTCCATAGATTACATACAACCTGTGGCCTACAACTCAGTCACGTCTGACTTAAGTTTGGTTTTGATGTTCACCCATACTCATACGTTACTTACCGGCACACACACTGCCTTTCTGCACTTCTCCCCTGCCCCCTCATCTTAAGAATACAAAGCTTTTGGCTTCTCATACAAATATTGACTTAAACTAAAGCTTTTATAAAATGCAGCAACTGCGTATTGTTTAACTACACTTCAATCACCACCTCGGCAGTACTAGTGATGACTGGCAAAGCAGACATGCTTCTATAGCACGTGAGGAACACAAAGGATGCTGACAACACGGGCTCTGCCAGGCAATTCAGGAACATAAGCACTTCTGTTGCCAGAATAATTTGACACACATGCTGGCATGACTTCACAAAACATGTTTAAAACAGTACCACAGAAAGAATGAACCACTTCTGTCGGCAACGACAAGGACACCAGATACCTGGGCTATGCCAAGACATCAAAAGGAAGATCTGGGATTCAAGTCATTTTGTGGTGAACACCATAAAGCAATACAGATACAACAGCACTGCATGAGTTTTGTTTCATTTTTAGTAACCTGTGTAGGGTAACCTAACCTAGCCATTACTTCAGAAATTACTTCTGCCCTACTCCTTTCTGACAGTGAAGCAGAAGTGGTCTTCACTGTTCTATTACTGAAAGTGCTTCAGAAGTCTTATGCATTTGTTTCTGAAAAACAGAAGGATCCATTTTTTCCTTAGGAATGCTTGACAAATGATCCCTACCTAGACCTTAACCTTTTTGTTTCAGGTTCTAGAGGCTCTAAAAGAAAACCTGAGAGAGATTCCTTTTCATTTTTTATATCCTCCTGAGGAAAGAGACAAGATTACACATTTATTGGAGATAGGCGACTCTGGAAGAGAGGGAAGGGAAAGAGGTACACCTGGAATTATACAGAAGAAAAAAGTTTTAATCACCAGAATCTTGTTTCAGCTGCAACAAACACAGGTCAATTTTAGGAAAAAATACCACAATATAAGACTATTGGCATCAGTACTCGTATTTAAAGCATATAAAAGTTTAAAAAGATCATACAGTCAATTTTTAGGACAACCAAAAACTAAACAAAAACTAATTTCCAGAATAAATGCAAGCCAGTGCTTTTCCATTATTCTACCTCAAACAGTAGGAAAGAACAGAGCTACACCCTAGCCTCCTGCATCCTTTCTGCCTTCAAACTACTAAGAAAAGCAAAGGCAGCCAGTCTAAAATACAGCTCCAGTGGACTCTCAGAAAAAGAAGTATGAGGAGGTGCATATGAAACATTCTACCCACCAGATGCAGACAATTCAGCCAAAGAAGAATGCTGCTTGGCTTCAAAAGAAAAGGACTTCTTTCAGCAAGGAACACAGTGACATGAGTTCTGCAGCCTAGGAAATGCCAAGATCACTTTAAAGACAGACTTCCACAAAACTTATCTGCAGCATGTTATCCTCACTCTACTCCTGTATTGGAAACTTGAATGCATCAAGAGATGCAAGTACTACATATAGCACGCAAGTCTTGAGTAAAGGTTATTATCACCCAAGCATACCATGGCTCTAAGCATTAAACCTGTTCTGTTAAAACTGAGGGTAACAGGCTTAGTTGAAACACTGCTCTTAAGAGTTTCTGATTTTGCTCTTTTTTTATTCAGTGCTACAGTTTTAATCCTTGAAACTGTGCACTAAATAGGTTCCTTTTTCCTTTCAACAGCTATGTATATGTACACATATATGCAATGTATACACATATATATGCAAAAGGTGAAGTCTTGGACTTTTCCCTACTTTAACAATCACAGAAATTAAACAATTGTATGGACATTTTATTTACTGAGGTCTTCAACTGGGAGGCTCTGAAAATTTACTTTTTTAATCACAGAACCATTTCTCAAATAACAGGTGATGAATACAAGTATGAAAATGCTACCCTACTGCCTTGCTAGGCCATTTTTGCTTAACTCTATTGACATTTTCCTTGGTAATTATTGTAAAATAGACCCCACATGGATATAGTATGGTATCCAGGAATAATTTAAATATCACAGGATTAGGAAAAAACCCTACACTTACTTTCAAAAGAAACCACTGACAAACACTGATAATGTTTTAAAGCAGTAACCCATCTTCCTCAGCAACTAAGAGGCAGGATTCAAACTCACAGTAACTCACAAAGTCAGCAACTCCTCTGAAGTACTAAATAATTTCAAACCTTATAATAGGATTGACTTCTAGTGTAAAACCCCAAATTATGAGGCATGAAGCAAATTAAATTGATTTAAAAGCATTCTAAAATGCAGTTGCTTAAATCCAAAAGCCTTCAAATGACCATTAGTGTTTCAGCTAAGATTACTTTTTTTTTTTTCAACTGGAAAACACGTTTCAGGACTTTGAACTGACCATATCAGTGAAGAACTAAATGATGTGAATAGATGCTTTCTAATCTTAATGTCTATTATTGTAAGCATTGTCCTCATTACCCCAAGTTTATCCATAAAGAGGTCATGTCTAAGTTAGCCTCTTCACTAAAATGTTTATAACTGAATAATCTGACCCTAGTTGTTTTCAAAGACATTTTTTCTGTCTAGTAAATATTCATAGAAATAATCAAAAAAGTCATGTGTTTTAAGTAACATGTTGTTGTTAACTATTAAAACTCCAAGCAGTTGATAAACTGCAGGAAGTCCTGTGAAAAACTTTAATAAGGCTTCTGCTTTTCTAGAGCATGTTTTGCAACAATTAGATCAAGCGTAAAAGGGACAATAAGTAACCCAACCTTTCATTCACACACTGTTCCACACATATTTGCTGACAAAAAGGTAACATTTGTTACTAATGAGTTTAATAAATAGTAACATATGGTGATTCAACATCTTGAAAGTTAACTTCTTTTCAGAGTTTACTTACTTGGACCTTCCATTAAGTCAGCCTCGCTGGTCTCAGGGCAGAGTTCCACATTACATTACTCCTAATCAAGCCATTTCCAAACCTTCTCCTTCCTATTAGTATACGGTCTCATTTGTGCTGACAAAACTGTCAGTGAGACTAACTACACTAACTTTTAAGCTAAATCACCTAAATTATCAGATTTACAGTAGAGCTAGACCTACAGGTACATCAGCAAAACTTTAATGGAATCTGAGAGGAATCAGAAAACTGGCCATTTTAATATGGAATGACACCCACATGAGTCAAGGTTAACAGCTTTAGATTAAATCAACAATGCTGGGCTCCAAGACTTACACCTCCTTAATTATTAGCTTTATTTTATCAATTTGGTATGGTGAGGAAACATATCTAAAAAAAAAAATCTAAAACAAATGTAGACAAAAGTCACATAGCATACCACCAATCACTAAAAATGCCTGTATTAAGCATTGTTCTGATGCACACCTTGAAGGAACTATAACAAAGGACACAGAATTAGCAGACACAGGGGTAAGTACCATACATCCTTTTATCATGAGTGGGGCTTTTATAAAGGGAAAGTGAGCTTTACAAACTTGCCTCTAAAGGAAGTAAACATATGGAAGAGGAGATCCTACTGATACAATCTGTGGTTTCCAAAAGGCTTTTGAAAGGTTCCTATTAGAAGTCTTTCAGGACAACCATCTAACTATTGCAAAAATACGTGACTAGAAGACAGAGTGAATGGCCAATTCCCACAGCAGAAGGAAATCGCCAGGAGTTCTGCAGTAGTCTGTGCTGAAACCACAATATTCACATTTCACTAATAAGTAACCAGGGTAAAGGGATGAGCAGTAAAATCAGGCTTCTGGATGATATTAACTTATTCTGGGTAGCAAGGGTATCCTGAAGAATTGTAAAGATCAAGCAAGTGGACTACAGAACGGCACATGGAATTCAGGGTATGAAAATGTAAAGAGCAATGGGGACTATCCTAATTTTATATATGTAAGGGCTGACCATTACCTCTCAGGAATGCAATCTTGGTGTTTTGAGAAACTGTTCTATGAAAACCTCAGCTGAATCCTTATTAGTTATAAAAAGCAAAGCACATGTTTAGAGCATTCCTGTGAGGAAGGAAGAGAACATTATTCCGCGACATAAGCTTAAGGTATGTACAACCTTGAATATGATGCACAGTCCTAGTCCCCACCTCTCAAAGAAGGGTAACTAGAAAACATTCAATTAAGGTGAAAAAGGGCCAAACATATGAGAAGATTTATGTCCAAAATATAAGCTACAAATCTTTCAGCTGGGAGAGAGAAAAGTGCAAGGAAAGGTAAAAGAAGGCTGTAAAAAACGTAAGTGACAGCCAGGATTGAATGTTTGCTGCCTCTTCCAGTAGAGCAAATAAGGATTGTAAAATAAAATCAGAAGCAGATGCAAAACAAAGGTGATTATTTGCAGTGTGGGCAGCAGAGCTGGTGAACTCCTTGCCATAGGGTAGTATAGATGCTACACTGAAAACCACTGGAAACTGGGAGAATGTGCAAAGAAAGCACCATTTATGCTTGTTCTGTTATTCCCTCATTAAGGCATACACTTTTGTAATACCATGTGAAGAAGACATCTGACCTGACCCAGTATATGTACTCTTTTGTTTCTTAAAAAAAACCAATAAATTGCTATTTGAAACTTTATTGATAAGTCTTTGTAGAAGTCACAATGCTAGCAAATATCCTAGTTTCAAATAGTTCAACCAGCCAACCAAGATAAAGCATCTTTTGAATCTAAAATGCATCACCTCCAGCAGATATATATTTAGAATGCTTGTAAGTAATTTTCCGTACAAGGGAAATATTAAATGAAAATCTGAAAACACCTCTTCAATCTTCTCAGCAGCACCCTTATTTAAAAACTGGTACAGACACAAATGTTTTTGCTCAGGAAAAAACGAAGTACCTATTTTGGGCTTCTCTCTACTCTCGATACAGTCCAGCCAGCATGACCTCCCTCACCATGAAATGCAGGCACTTGTGTGTCAGGTCCCAGCTAACAACTGAGGGAAAGGACTACAAATCCCTCAGTGGGAGAAGGCAGCACCGCAGGATGAAAGGACACAGCAGCAGCCCCAGTCTAGACTTGTTCAAATTGCTGCAGATCTGCACCCTTCTTCACAGGCATGAATTTGAAGAACCAAAAAGTCACCCCCAAAAAAACCCACCCCCAAATCCTCACTTTGGAATTGCTGTTGATCCCATTCCTCATCATTTACCTTGGTCCTCTCAAATTCCTGCTCTTCCCGCAAGAATGGTTTAGCTACTTATGAAACTATAACTGAATCATCGCACTTTACCATTTAATGTATCAGGTTAAACAGCACTAACTTGAATTCTCTAATACATAGCCTGTACATCCTGGTAGTTCAATGTCATCTGCACGAGTGGTCAAGATATCCTTGCAGCAAATAGGAAACGAACAACAAGGTATATAATAAAACTTTTACAACACTGTTTTCATAAGCTTCCATAACAAAAGTTGAATTTTAAAAAAATAGAAATGTAATTTTCACGTACATGTAATGAGAGAAAGTTCCTTAATAGCTTGATCTTGATCTTGCAACAAAAAGCTTTTCAGAATTAAGTGTTCTGGACAGTCTTCAAGCTACTCAACTAATCTCTAATACAGGAGTATTTATTTTATTTTACTGCTAGGAGGCTACAATGCTTACAATAAGATTACAATACTTCAAAAAAATCCATGAAAAGACATGCCTTTTTTTCCAAATAACAGAGCAGTTTAGATAACTCTAAATGCTTTGTTTTGAAAAGTATTTTTAGAGATAATTGCTAGGCATTACTAATGACATCTCATGATGTTTGCCCTTTCTTCAAATGTTTCTGCAAAGACCCCTACCGCTTCAAAACAGCAATATAGTAAAAAAATAAAATAGTATTAAGTATCACCATTATATTCTATTCTCTCTTTTAATAGTCTCCTAATAAGCTGTATTTTTCTGAACTTGAAATAATTTAAGTTAACCATAGTAGACTCAATCTCTCAATACCTCAAAAAATTTCAATTTTTATGTAATGACAGTTCTTAAATGCATAACTGAGTTTCACTGACACTCCTCCCACCTCCTGACACAATGCTCAAAGGTTGTATTAACAGGAAAGAATAAGCACACACACATATGGGCCCAAAATGCTTATATTCACGATACCAAGTTTTCACACCCATGCTTGTCCACCACACTAGCAATGAGTATGGCATCCTGCGTTTTCATCCTGTCCTTTACCAGCATCCTGTACTTTTATCCTGTACTACCGAATACCAAAATGCTGTTAAATACTTATGAGGTAAGGTTAGTAACATTTCAATGAGCTGTGAGCAAGGACAGGGGTCACAGTTAACCCGCTCCAACCAATCTTACCTCACCAGAAGATTACAAGCAGCACAGAAGAATTTTACCCCAGAGTGGGAGCAACAGTATTAGGTGCACTTCCTCTCCCCCAGCTGCTGTATGGTACAAGTGCTCATTACTCCATTACAGATAAAACAGAAGAAATACTGCCTGCATTCTCTACATTGGCTTGAGTCATAGCCAAATTGCAGACTCACTGTTTGTCCTTAAAGAGCCAAACAAACTTTATAGCCTTAGTTCCTCTACTTGTATCTTAAAGCAAGGGATTAATATGGATCTCTGAAGACAGCCTCAAGATCTACATATGAAAAATGCACCAAAAAAATTACAAAGAAACCTTCCTATTTACACTACTACATAGAGATATCCAGTATAGTGGGCAGATATACAGAGAAGTATGGCTTCTAATACAGTAAACCATTACAGAAGGACTTTCTCAGGACTTCTATTAAGGTTTTGAACATGGGTGCCAAGTACCACCTATCTACAGTAGTATACAAAAACCCCTACTGCTTCAAAATAGCAATATAGTAAAAAATTAACAAAATAGTATTAAGTATCACCATTATATTCTATTCTCCCTTTTAATAGTCACCTACTAAGCTATATTTTTTTAATTATTTCTGTACTTTGCCCAGCCTCAACGCAAAAACGCTGGAATAGAACAGGAGTTCTCAAACTACCTATGCTACTTCCTAGAGGCATGGCATCTTCAAAGATTAGCAGGGAATAGCATCCTCTAACCAGATTTAAATTTTTCTTTGTATTAGCCCAGTGTTCTTCAAGAAAACTTTAGCTACATCTCAGAAACAGAAACATTCGAGAGGGGAGGGTGCAGGCGAAAAAGCCTGGTGAGCAACAGGACAACATATAGCTGTGGGGTGGAGAACGACAAAAAAAAAAAAAAAAACCACCACCAAACTTTATATGGACTTCTATCACAACAAAAGTAAACTGAACAGCTCTTATCCATTTCATATCAATATTTTTTTCCTAGATATGAAAATGCAGCAGCTCTTTTTTTTTTTCCATTCCTACAGTAGGTTTTTCTGTTCTTACACTTCAAGAAGGAAGATCCATGTTCCAAGCAGAATAGCTCCTACAGCTTCTTTTCTGTCAGAGATGAGATTACAAGAGAAAACTTTCATTAACATTACCGCTGCATTCACAGCTATTATTCTTTGGGGCTTTTGAACTGTTTTCAACATGTTGTCCTGTTCAAGTTACTGTAAAAGACTCAGGATAGAGACTTTTATTCTTTCCAGCAGCCTTGTAACACATTATGAATACCCAGTGCCCTAATAATTTATTTAACATAGCCCTAAATGCACTCACAAATTGGAGAAATTACAAGCTGTCACAGACACATGTACTTAACTACGAAGTACATCAATCTACGACCACCTGTTTCAGCACAGCTTTATAATTATGTGTCTCAATTCAGCAGCACAGGTATAAGTAAAAAAATACACAAAGTTCAGCAAACACTTCAGCATTGTACAATAACTGGTGCATTATCCAACTAAATTAATTCACCTCTTGCTCTCTATTTCCTTTCTAGATGCTGATGTTTAATCCACACAAGCCTACAGCGAAACTAGTTCAAAGCAAGTCCAACAACATGAAGATAGGGATGGATAAATGCCCATCAAATAACTGCTAAGAAAAACAAGAGTTTTTTTCAACTCTTGCAATTAACTTTTGAAAAACAACTTAAAAATTCTCATTTCAGAAAATACTTTTTAGTTAAGACATCAATGTGCACCAGAGTAACTTTTTATTAACCATATTTTTTGTTCCAAATCAAGAACAGTCCTTGCAACAGTTTTCCTTACATTAATTATGTTAAAGTTATACCAATATTTACCCAAAACAAAAATAAACCACAAAAAGTATGAACTGGTTGTTTGGGTTTTTTTAATAATAAAACACATATACACTCATATATGTTTTAAAGATGTAAGCCAAGGATCAACAACATGACAGTTTCACCACCACCACCACCAAAAGAATGTCTTTTCCCACTCCCAGCTCAGTCACATCCTGCACCATCCCCGACATCCACAAAGTGAATCCTACCCAGAAACTAATACACATTAAAAGTAACACACAAAAAATGCACCAAAAATTAGTTTTAGCTCAAATTAATTTCTTCCAGGAGGGGGAGAAATACAAGACTTGCTCTGTTAGAGCACTGCTACCTTGAAGCAGTTATAAAACTGCAGCCCAAGACATAAAGCTGAACAATTAACCTTTTACAAGAGCCTTATCAGCTCTACAATAAACACCAAGGAGATAAAGTCATTGGGACAAATCTGTTTTACAAAGTCAATTACCTGCTTGTTTGGTTTATCAAAGCTGAGGTAATGAAATTACAGGACAGTTCACACGGCGACTACCACACCACAGCAAAACCCTCCCAAATATAAGTATCAATGCCTGTTGCAGGCTGCAGCAACACTTCATAGGGACTCTCTCAGAATGCCTGGAAAAAGCAGATTTAGACACCCAGGAAATAAAAGCAGCTCAAATTTTACTCAGGACTTGATAGAGACAAGTTAAATCATGATGTGTTTCAACATTGAAAAGGCCTTTCAAAAGTTTATTTTAAGAAGAACTAAGAGCAAAATCTTAATGGCTTGCCAAAAAACTATCCTGCTAAAAATTTGACATTAGGCAACACATTCTGAGTGTCCTCGAAGAAGTAAAGCAGTATAGATATATTCTTACTTTCCAATCTTCAATATGGCAAAAACAAACACTGATTTTTTTTCTTTAATTTAGTCTACAGGCATTTACTACAAAACCACAGCACAGAAAAAATCCTACAATGTTACGGACCATCAGCAATTCCCAGATTTTTGGCACTAAACCTCACTTGAAAAGAGCCATGAATGTTTTGCCCTCTCATTCCTCTCCCTCCGCTGGCACGGTCTACTGTATCAAGTACCAGCAATCTATGGCACTGCATTTGTATAAGGAAGCAGGAGGCACTGAAGGCTCAACCTCCACGCTATAAGCATTTCACTCTTGCTTCCGACTAGCCCTAGTCCACTCTCACAAAACACATGTGTGGCTGAAGGACATCTTCCAACCTAGTTTTTAGCAGAAAAGGAATCTGCTCTGTGTCTTTCTGGTAGTCTGGTCCACATTGCGAATGGGTCTTGAAGTGAGGAGGACAGGCATGTGATTTGCTTCAAAAGTTCACGCCAATCCAGCCTTCTCACTCCCAGCAGGCTGAAACAGCTAGCTAGTCCACCTGGACCTCACCAACTCTGCCCAGGCCCACAAAGGCATCTCTGCGCTGGACTTCCTAGCACAGGTAGGACAAAACACAATTCCAGAACAAAAATGTTAGTTGGTCCTACACTGAGAGAGCAAAGGTCTTGCCCGAGCTTATTGAGTTTGTCCCTGTACTGTTCCTCACTGGTTGGAAAACCTGCTCTAAATTAGTATCAAAATAAACATCTCTTATCTAAGTCTAGATATTCCTGCTCATTACAGGATCAGAAGCTAGCAGTGCTGGAAAATTTCTCTTCTGAAGACATAGGTCTTCTCTTAGCTTCTGAAATTACACACGTTTTGGTTTGTTTTGTTGGTTTTAGTGCACTACTCTGAAAACAAGAAGTCATAGCTGAACAATGGATACTTTGCATCATCACAAGGTTTTCATTTATTCCTGAAATCCAGTTCAAATGCTGGAACAGATACGGCTGAATACATACAAAGCTGTGTGAAGACTATTCAGAGGATTTTGCTGGAAACGAGTGGCACAAGAGCCATACACTTAAACAACTAGAACAAGACAATGAAGCACAGGAGCGCTCCAGTAGTCCTGAATGTGAACTGCACAACACCTCAACTCTTTATTCAAAGAGCCTGCAGAACAGAACACAACCAGGAGACTGTAGGCACACTATTGAACTGTATGCTTAAAAATTGGACTATACGCACATTTTAAAATCCATTAAGACAATTATGAGGCAGAAATCACTCTTTCATTCCCATTCATTGTCATGCCTGGTGCTTTTCACTTAGTTGACTCATTTTTGTACCAACAGCATAATAAAATCTACCTTGTGTTTTGGGAAGTATGGTTTGAAACAGCTTTGTAAGAATCTAGCACTAATTGCAGAACAATATGCAGCAGGCCCTCCACACACTCGACAATGCTGGCTAGAAGGAAAGAAATTAGTAACATTTAATGGCAGCCCTATTTGGAAACCGGGTACAACCCATATAGACGTATTCCAATGTTAGGTTTTTATTTTCTGCCATTCTGTAAGGATATCTGAAGATCAAATATAAGGCTAGTAAAGTGTTTCCAAGTTTGACAGCACTTCTATGGCTTTTCCTGCTTCTGTTAACCCCTTGAAACTGAAGTTAACAGCATCTCAACTAAGTCACATCAGTTTTCCCAAGAAGCAGCTGCAAAGAACTGCGGAGGAAGTAAAACATTATTCAAGAGAAAGAGCTATTTTCTACCTCCCACCCTTCACCAGAACAAAAATAAAACAAAAATCTTGAGTTTTGGAGAAGGGTTACAGAAGTAAAGTTATCTCCTCTCTTTTGATCCCCCACTCCTTAAAAACAACCCAAAGATTACAAAATGTCCTCAACAACAGTAACGCCTCCCTCTTGCAACAGTCAGGACTCAGAAAGACAAGGCAGAGAAACCTTTCTTTCCAACAGAAAGAATTAACTCCTCAGCAGTACAACAGGTAGTATATACTCTGGAGGGCAGAGATCAATCCTCCAAAGAGGTTCTCTAGCCAGTGCCCTGTCAGAAGCCACAGCCATGTTTGTCAGCAGCCAAGATTGTAAACAGCTATGATTTAGCAACAAAACAGCATTTTTTCCTACCATTTTTTTCTACTTGCTCCTTACTAGAAGGTATAGGAGTAAGATTTCATCGTTGAGTATTTCTTTACGTATAAAACTAAGTTAAACAGAACCACACCAGCCATTTTAAAAGGCATACAAAAACACTAAATAACCACCAGATACCGAATGTAAAAAGATGCAGTGAATGAAAAGGGATTCTGCTCAGATTGCAAAGCACAAGTGCTCTTGAAAGGTCAGTAGTTTCAGCGATGGGAATCAGCATCAAGCATCCCTGTTCTACTATTTAATATCCTACCTCTAATCACTATTTCTACAGCCTTTTTCATCGCAAAACTGCAGTTTAAAATGTGTTCCTATGCAGCTTATATACCAAAATGCCTTCTGCTTCCAAGAATAGAGGGATACAGGAAAAACAAAGAGGGAAGTGACTGTGGAAATGAAATTTAGAAGTATTCAGAGAAACTTTCCAACATTGCTTGGGGCCACAAAACATCATCCCAAAGGGTGGAACAGAATCCTAGCACTTCGGAGATTTAACCGTGACTTGCAACGGGAAAAACTGAAGCCCCATTTTCACACTCACTGTGACCTTACAGCATACAAAAGCAGAGCCTGGTAACTTTTCCTCTTTGGCCCAACTCAATAGTTCATTCTTTTCCCACGATGAAAATTTAGGTCATCGGCCCTGAAACACCCCGAGGGGG
>VYZV01014297.1:14569-37131 GCA_013401275.1 Pandion haliaetus | reverse complement strand
CCTGTCGGCGAGCCGAGGGGCGTCGTGACCCCGCCCGGCTCCCGCGGGCGGGTGGCCGAAAGCGATGGCCTGCAGGGAGCGGGATGCTGAGCCCCGCCTTGCCCCCGGGCCGCCGCTTCTTCTCCACAAGATGGCGCCCCTGCCCCGGTGTAGCGCCCCGGCCGCCTCCCAGTGTTCCCTGTCATGGTCCGCGGGCGAAATAGGTGTCCCCGGGCATTGCTGGGGCCTGGAGGCCGGGGAGGGGCGCGACTGGCGTTTTGCGGCGTGCGGAGGAGCTTGCGGGGGCAGTGCTGGTCATACCGCAAATGCCACTGAAGCTGAGCTGCTGCTGCTCCGGAGCGGCTGTGGTTTGCGCTGGGCATGGGGCCGTGAGGTCGGCGAGGGGAACGGGAGCGGGGAAGTCTGCAGGAGTACGGCTAGGGAAGGGAGGAAGGCGATGAGGGCAGAAGCCGGGAAGCAGCATTCAGGGAGTAAATACGGGACCAAAAGGCACGGTGTTCTTAAGATGCGTAAGAACTTGGATAAGGAAAGTAGTTCAGACATACAGAGTCCTCAAGGTTTGGAGGGTGGACCCTGAGCAGCCGTGTGAGTGCAAACATTAAAAAGTTTTTTAATTCTGAATTTAGTTGCAGAAATGATCATGCTCCGCAAGAGGATGCGACCCTAAAGGCTTGATATCAAAAGGCAGATCTTGTGTTGACATTCATCACACCATTAATGGCAAGTTACCTCTTTGAAGTAGAAAAGGTAGCAACCTTTTGCCCATTCATGAGAATATCCCTGTCTCTACAGCTTCACAGTCCAGTGTACAGCCACTCATAAAAGTGATCTCATAAATACCTCACAGTTTCAGTACTTGTAAATTCAGACTATGGGAAAACATGACACAGATGTGGTGATGGCATCACATGCAAGGGAAGCATTAGGCATACCTTAGTGGGAAAGAAGTGCTATCCCAACATTAAAGAAGACTAATGTGGAAAGAGGAGAGAAAGGTAACAATGCCACAACCGATGAGTGGCACCAAATGTCCTGCTGCCATGATATAGTAATCCATAGATGGAAGAAATCGCTTTAATTTTTCTGGGAAATAATTCTGTGTTAATTAAAATGGTTTTTTAAAAAGGGGTTTATTTTTTTCATTGATACTCTGTAATTGTTCCCAGTTAGATCCTTGTAGGGTTCATAGGCAAAGTTTAAGATACTTCCTTTTACGTCTTTTGCTATATACACTGCCTTTGAGTATGATACACCCTCTGCAGTGACAACTCTTGCAGTAGCTGTTTTGGAAGATACCTGAATGCATGAAACTTCCCTCCCTCTGTGGGTTTTTAGTCCTTCATGTTTCACAGTGAGGCGGTGAAAAGCTTCTATACAGTAAAAAAAATGGAGGACAGGTGGAAACCTGCACGTGTACTTAGCCCAGTTTTGTAAGCAGAGAAAATGCTCTTTCTGCAGCTGTGTTCAGTTGTTGACTATGTTACTTCAGTCAGATCAAGGGGCAGAGCTCTCAAAGACGGTTAAGTTCCTACAAGCTTTGTGAAAGCAACCTGTTAGATGAGGAAGGCTTGTGGGGGCACCAGCTTGAAGGACCAGCAGCGGGTGAGCTCAGATCTTACTAGACACTGTAAAATCCACACAGTGTGGGTGACAGTGTGGGTAAGTGCCCTGTACAAAATCTCTGGTGGATGCCTTCAGCCGGTCACAGGAGCCAGATCAGGAGGAAAGCAGGTATCACTCGTGTTGCAGATGATGAGACTACTTCTTAATGCCACTGTTTTGGAGCCCAGCTGTGGGTTTTTTATCAGTTGCTGGCAACATCACCCCTTTGCCCTGTTGGCATGTGAGGGGGTTGCCTGTGGCATTGACCTAGTGCGGGAATCCTAGGGGGCTGCTCTCAGCTTTAGCCTGTCTCTGCTTTCCCCCTGCCACGCTGTTCCAGCTATTAGCCAGGAGCCATGGAAAGGAGGGCCTGAGAACAATAATTCCTGCTCTCTGGCTCTGGTAGTGCAGGGCTCCCTGGCCAGAAGGTGGGGAGCCCAGTAATTGAATAGCGGTGAGCAGAGACCGTTCTAGCATACACCCCAACGGTTTGTTTGAGTGTAGTTCCTTATGTACACAATTTCCCCATGAACAGTGATGGTGATCCCTTGCTTCCCAGGGGAAAAGGAGAATCAATGTTGCTTTTTCAACTCATGGCCTGTCTGGAAGGTCACCTGGGCAAAAACAGCCCCACCTGCTTGGATTTCAGGGGGCAGGTGGGTCCACTGGAGGTGAAGACAGCATTATGGGAACTTCCCAGTAGATAGCTATTTCTAAACTAGAGGAATTTGATCTCCCCAAAATGCTTCCAAAATACTTCAAGCACCCATTGTGTCGGCTCAGAAAAGCACTCTTTTTTTCATGACACAGCGCTGTCATGCTACTAGCAGTTGTAGTGGGCCCTTCCACGTGGGCAGGGTCTGCACAAATGGGTTACCGCAGCCGTGGGGGCTGCGCCCAGCATCTCACAGCACACTTGCTCAATCTGCTTGGCTTCCCTTCAGCACCCTGCACCAGGTTCAAATTGCTTGGTGTTAGATGCATGGTCATTTGCACAGTGGTTTCACAGTTACCAGTATATCTTGCACATCCGCTGGTGATGTTTCCGATCTCATGGGAGGTTGTCAGCTGCTGACTGCCTCTACCAAGCATGCACCTTCAGGCTTTTATCGAGAGAATGTTACAAAAAGGCAGCCTACTGAGTTCAATCCTAGCTGTACTCCTGACCACACAAGCCAGAGACCCAAATTACTGGCAGGAGAGAGTGCTTTGACAAGATCCCATAATCTCTGTGGCAGAAAAGAAACAACAAACCTGGTGAGGTACCAAAGATGACAGTAAGACTGGTTCAGCCGGTAGGAATGGTGAAATTTAGAACATTTCACCTGTAACAGATACATAGTTTCCAAACAGAATGGAAGATTTTGTGATTGTGAAATGGAAATTACAATCTAGCAGATACGCCTACAGCTGTGGGAACTTGTGTCCCAGATGTCATGACCTTTCTGATCTTCTGTGAGGTTGTGGACTGCCTTCTGGCAGCCGATGGAGTCTGGAAAGCAGGGATTTCCAGAGGTAGTGACTGGCCGGCAGATGGTATTATGGAAATGACGCACGCCAGCTACCATGACAGGATTCAACTCTAGGATTCCGCTGAATCAGTAAGCCGAAAAGAGATTTCTTCTATAAAGTCCTTTTTATTAATAGGGCTACAGCTGGAGCTGGGTGCCTCCAAAGAGGGACCCCAAACAAAGAAATCGCTGGGCAATTATACGCTTACAATCTAAGTTCCCCACTCCTCACACCACAGTTTGGACCAATGGTAATATTAAGGCCTGGGGTCTTCTTGCTTTTTATTGGTTTGATCTGCTTGCTCTTTCGTTACTAAGCGCTTGCCAAGTGGTCATCTTCTTATAAAATATACAGTGGTTCCACATCCCGTTTCACCTCCTCTTAGGTCGGTTTTGGCCGGTTCTGTAGTTAGCTATTTGGCATGTTGTAATACGGTTGTCACAGTTCATATACCACAATCTGTAGGCTTTGTCTACTCTGGCTATTAATGTTTAAGCTGCTAGTGCTAAGCTTTGACTAACTTTTTCTACAACTATGGCAATCTAACACAGCACTGGGAAGTTCTCCACCTCACACCATTGCCAAACAAGTCTGGTAAGAAGGTGATGGATTTCCAATTATTTGTCAGTTTTATACGTATATTAGTTTCCAGCAAAATGCAACGTGACTTTATATAAATCTAGCATATCTGGGCCATTAAACCAACAAAGGAAGAAGGCTCTTAGTGTGTGTAGGTGAGAAAGAGAGAAGATAACAGATTTGTATGGCATACTTCATTGAAATGAACATTGCTAACAAAATAGCTCTTTGTAAGAGCTTCAGAAGCACCTGTAGTTGTGCAAAAGCTACAGGCATGAGAAAGGCAGCGGGGTCTGCGCTGCCTGTGTAGCTGGGACCCACCTCAGGCTGCCCGGCAGTGTTGGGTGGCCAGGCAGATCCCTGCCTTTGTTTTGCGCCTAGTCCACTCTGCAGGCAGTGTCACACAGGAGCCTGCGTGTGACCAACCTAACGAGCCATGAACCAAAAAAAGACTCTCATTAAGAGAAATACACTATGGGAAGGAAGGTGTCTGCAGCTGGTTCCACTAGGGCAGGTGAGTGCCTGTACCCACTTCCCTTCAAACACCACTGCCCTGCTCACTGGCACTTTTTATTGCTGCTATTTTATTTATTTCTGGCAGAGAAGCCACATTCAAATTGATGGCTCAGCGATCCACCCTAGGACCACAGTGGACCTGTCTTCTTTGGATTTGCATGTTGGTTTTGATGGGAATAAAACTAGCAGTTGCCCAGAGCCATAGAGGAGTTGAGCTGTACAGTGCATCTAACACGACCACACAAGGAAGAACGATCCCATGTTTTAACCACTTCTTGGGGTGCCCCCAAGAGTGTAACTCCCTCTGGTTGGGATTACCACACTCTTGCGTCTCCCAATGTCTGATTTGCTTCCAAACAGGGGTGAGAAAAGATAATGCATCATTCTCCTTGGCATGCTGCCTAACATTTTGATGCAATTTCCACAAAAAGTTCCATAGATGCACTCCTGACTAGGCATAAGGATTGGGCCAGACTGATAGCAGTGGGATGGGGGATGCAGGGGAGAAGCACTGAAGGACAGTGGTGTGGAAATCTGTAGGATGGGGAAATAGAGCTTTCCTGGGCAGTGCACTGAAGTACTGCAGAACTTTATGCAGTGGGTAGTTTCAGGTGACAGGAAATTGGGGAGGGTTCCTGCTGAGAGGTGACAAGTTCAGGAAAAAGGTACTCAAGCAAGTTGCTGGCAGCTTGTATCTCAGATGTGTGGAGGTTAATGGCAGCCCAAAACCCCACAATGCTCCTGAACAAAGCACAGTGCCAGAAAAGTCAGGAGAGCAGGAAGATAAGAGCTTACGCACCTCATAAGCTCATCTGTGACGTTTGGGCTGTGATTCCCTGGAGTCTTACTCTTAGCAGAATATCTGACGATTGAGTTACATCAGGAATCAGTTCGGTTGGCATTTTGGCTTACTTCTTTCCTGTTGGGTGCAAGGGAGTAACTGTGGCGTGCAATACTGAAGCTGAGCAGTGCTGTAGGGGCTGAGGGTTTCCACTGACCTTGGTCCAAAATGCTGACCTTTCTCCTTTTTCTTCTTTCTCTTTTCTTATCCTTCTCTCTTCCTCTCTTTCTTTCTCTCTTCTTTCTCTCTCTCCTTTTCTCTACCTTTCCCCCAGCCTCACACAGGGAGCAGCTGTAAGGGTTTTGCCCTTGAGGATGTGCAGGCTTCACAAGTATCAGAACAGGGCACTAATGTTGGGAATACTAACAATGAAAGCTGGACCACGGCTGCTGCTTCTCTGGAAATTAGTAAGTGTTGCAGTTAAATCCAGCAACTAGGACTCAGGGGTATTATGAGGATAGGCACAACAAAGATGCAGTAAGTGGATTATCTGGAAAGTCCATCCCGTTCCCCCCCCTTTTTCCTTTGAGTTTCCCATTTTTGTTTAACTATTTTATGCCATATTTTTAAACATGGCCTAAAAATGCTGCAATAACACTGCCTTTAGAAATGGAAAATAATTTGTAAATTATGCTTACTACTTGCCATCCAGAGCTCTTCAAACAGTATCTGTTTTGATAGTTGACCTTGCAAATTGGGGAAGACAGAAGTAAGTCACAAAGATTCCTGCGGGTTAAACCATTTTCCAAGCTGATTATGAAGCTTAGAGCTCAAATGGTCTTTGCACAGAAACTCACAAAATACCTTTTCTTTTTAAAGGGTTATCACCACCTAATTCATTTTACCTCTGATTTCGTATTAGAGGTATTGTTTACTCCTCTGCTGCTCAGAAAATGCTCAGGAAGTGTGATATTATAGTCCACCCCACAAGCCTGCTCCAAGGTACAGCAGCTTAGCACAGCATAACGCTGCCATCTGTTCACCATGGCTGGGCTTTGTTAATGAATATTGTTTGAATGTTTAAGAAGGGCTTTCCCTGACATTTTATTTGTTTCTCAATAATCTCAATCATGCTGCCAGTGATCAGGTGAAATTCCCATTGACACCATTGCCTGGCTGCTACTGATGCAAGATTTGCCCAAGAAATAGTTGCAAAACCGTACATGCAATGTTAGGCACAGGAGCTTGTTCTGGCTTCCAGAGCGTTTTTATCAGCTTCCATTAACATTTGATAATTAACTACAGTTCCCCAGTTTACTTTGTCCTCTGCTTATTTTTCAGGAACAAGATCGTCTTGGTTTAAAGTCTCAGAAGGCAAAGGATAAAAATTGTTTTTCATTAAGGTTAAAAAGCACATATCAAAGAGAAGTCATGGCAAAAATAAAAGGGATTTTAAAAACAGTACCTACTGGCTGAACTGATCTACACCTCTTATTTGTGGCTAAAGCAGATGCTTGTTGGTATATACCCTTGATACAGAGAGCAGACCTAGAGGAGGCACAGGGAAAAGCAACTGACATTATAAAGGAGATCATCTTACAGTCATCTTACAGGGAGCAAGGAGGCAGGCTGGGACTCTGCAAAGGAGGTGGCCAAGAAAGGACATGTTGGCGGTTTACAGAGCTTTGGTAACAACAGCCAAGCGGAAGAGCTGCTCGCAAGTATTGCAACAGCAGCATGGGGGAAACTGGAGGAAACTAGTAGGAGATTGGTTTAAAACAGACATTCTTTATACAGACGGTAGTGAACTTTTGTTCCTGGCAGCTGCAGAAGGCTGGGGGAGTTAGATGGTATCAGCAAGTTGATAAAAGGGTTAGATGGACAATAGAACCATGGATAGATACTAAAAGGACCAGGCCAGGACATAGCCCTGAACATCCCTAGCACAGCAATGCTAGATACAGCAGAGGAAGGGGGCAATGGGCTATAGGAGGTGGCTGGGCTCACATGCTCTCACTGGATGCCTCTCCTATTGCCTCTGCCCAGTGAAAGCAGCAAGACATGCTTATATTTATGCATACCCACTGACTTCGGCCCCCTCCCCTGGTAGAGGGGTTTCTTTGCTTAAAAAAAATACCTTTTTTTCATGAACAGCCTCCTTGTCTGCAGTGTAATGGACAACCTCTTGAGGACACGTTGACTTTTATGCATCAGAAGTGGCCAGCCCATGGTGTTTTCCACTTGGTCCCAAACATCCCAGCTGAGAACTTTCATGCAACGGGAATTGGCTACCGGATCAGCCTGGCCACACAGCTCCATCACATGTACTTCAATGCTGCCCATGGGAAGTCTGCAACAAATGAAGATGGGGTTGAAGCCTCTTTAGTAAGCCGTGGAGCCAGTGAGTGCCCTGAAACTGTCCTGGTGCATCACAGCAGCAGCCCAGCCTGTGACGCTCCCAGTATGGAGCAGCTGCAGCAGTGAGATATACTGGTGAGGAGCTGGAACAGCTCATGACAGACAGAACATCAGCAACTGATAGCTGCACACCTCTGGGCACACCAAATGCCTGCCTGAATTGTGTACCCAAGGCATCAGGAGTAAGATGGCCTTTAGTGCCAGACTCTGATCTTCTGCTCAGTGAGCTAAAATCATGATCATGGGAGATTCAGGCACGGAAGGCAGGGAGTGCAGGTAAATGTTGGAATCAGAGGGATTTAGCCTAACTTAGTGGGGATAGGGACATGCATATCTTTGCTAGGGATGGGGCCAGGCCACCACTCTAGGAGGTCCTGACCACTTAGTGGTTCACACCAGGCCAGCAAATACACAATAGCTTCAGCCCAGCTAAACACAACTCTCACAGCTGCAATGGGGATGACATGCCCAGACAATGGGCAGCTTTGCTGCTCAGTGGAGGTGTATTTTAAAGCTTCTTTTTTACCTTGATGTCTGCCAATCTGTATGAGGTAAAGATCTGTAAGAACACCATTATGTGTTTTCATATTTATTTTTCCTTCACTGATTTCCAGTTTGCCTTTTTTTTTAACTATCAGGCTGACAAACCCAAAGCTGTATTGTATTCTCCATCTTATGTCAGGCACAAGGTGACAAAGATCTGTAAACCAAATGCAGAGGCTGTGCAAGCATAATGAAGGGAATAATGTAGTTCTGTAGAGCTTTTATTATCATTTCTCATGAAAGCATTGTACCTCGTGACATAAATCTGCAACCCCAACCTTTTCAAACACAGGCTACTGTAGAGAATATTACTTAGGTGAGGTGAGGATGCAAGATTGATATGTACAATGTCATGATACTGTGATGACATTGATTCCATTACCAGTATTTATTTTCTAAGCTTTTCCATATACAGGTCATTTACCTTTTTAAACTATCATAGCAAATGGAAGGGCTGTGTTCAGTGCCACATATGCAGCTGTACTTGGGCTCCCCCTTCTCCCAGGCATAGCATATACCCCCTGCCTGAACTCCACCGAGCGTTTCAAATTATTCTTTCAGATGTGTAATGCTCTGCTTTTTGCTACAATGAGGTCATGTTCTGAATTAGTAAGGGAAAAGGTAAATGTACCAACATATGTTTTTGTGTGCTTCTAAAACCTACTTGAAATTGATCGAGCAGATTTTTGAAGGCCAATGCAAGGACCTTTAGCGCTCTTCTCCAACTCTGTCAAAGGATTAACAGAGACAACCACTAGGCTGAGATTTCGTATGATGTTATATTGATGTTTTTCACAGCTGAGCTACATATTTCCAAACACCAGCATTTCTAATGCAAATGCTACAGCCTTTCACTGTAGCAACTTAGAGGAGCAATGCTATGATTTTAATAAAGCTGTCAGATTAAGTGACTGCATGGTTACACCATGATATTAATACACGTTCTTAACTGTCAATTAGTTAACTGGCTAATAAAAAGAGCCTAGCTTATAGGATTTTACTAATGAATATAATGCTTTGTTTCTGGGCAAAACATATGCTTTGGATATATAATTAGAAAAAGCCCCCCTCTCTCTCCCCCATCGAGAGAGCATGTGCAGCTGAATAAAGGAGCTCATTATACCTGCGAGGGGTCAAAGTCTGTGGATCTGTAGCTTATGGTATTATGACAGATTACAAAATCACTCTATTATGTTAGTCAATCTGTTTCCAAGCACAAACTAGCAGGGAGCAGGGCACTAGAACCGCCCGAGCAGGGTGCCCGTTGGCTTTCCCTGGCGGTCTTATGATGGGTCAGCTGGCGGTGACACCACTTCTGACAGCTCACATGTCAGACCTTCCCCGCCTGACTTCTGCCTTTGTTATCGCAGAGCCTCTTCACCGACAATCAATCCCTGCTTCAGGTTGCACAGAGCTCCCAGTAAGAGCTGAAACAAATTTGAAATCCGTGGGTAGCCATCACTTGTGCTAATGAAAGGAAAAAGCAGAGCACTTATGCTCCAGCTGACCTCTCTCAGGCTCTCGCCTTAAAAAAGAAAATTAAAAAGTTTTTAAGTAGAGAGGAGAGCAGCTAAACAGCAACAGCTGGGAGGGAAAGCATTGGGTTCAGCTTTAGTGAGTGTGCCGGTTTAAAAGGAAAAAAGTAATTCATATGCAGGATAAAGAGATTTCAGACATGATAGAGATCCTAAGAAATATTTGACTTGCCTAATCTTTCAGGGAAATTATTCTGCTGGAAAGTCTTATTCAGTCAACTCAGCATAAAACTCCTTGGTACCAAGGGGAAAGAAAATCCTCTTGTATTCAAGAAACACAGCAGTAGTCAGCACTGTGGGCACACACATTTCTGACGGACTGCACCTTTTCGAGATCCTACCAAAGATGGGTGGTTTGACCACTGTCTTGGGCTGGTTATTTCGCCCTCGCACCAGTCTGGCAGCTGCACCAGGGCCAGGAGGGCCCCAGCGCTGCCAGCGTGGCACAGAAAGACTGGGGGGTAAACCAGAACCGGGAGGCTGGCTTAGGTAGCTCCCAAGGACTGGAACTGAAAAAGCCACATTTGTGCCCCATGGTCAATTAACTGTGGTGCTCAGGAAGTTGCAAAGTCTCACCAAGGCTTTTCTGGCAGCTGGGACTTGTACAGGCTCCATCATGTGGAATTTTGTCATATCTAACTAACGGTGAGGTCAGGCTGCAGCCTTTCTGAAGGGTAATTTCTAGGTAATTTCTTTCCTCTTCTCAGCTGCTCTTATCATGAAACTTGTAGGCACTCATTTCTCTTTGCATCTTCTCCCCCGAGTCCAGTTTGATTAAGATTTGCCAAGATCTTCAAAAGCTATGAGGGCATAATCTGCATTCACACCCCATAAGCACCCAAGCTTGCTTTCCCCAGGAAGCCAAGCTCAGAAATGTGCTTGCCCTGTTATTCATTGAGGGCTTTTTTTGTTGAAATACTATGTTGAGAACACACTTTTAACCATCCCATGTTTACGACAGGCACTGAGTGTCCCATGGCAGTAGCAGCAATAGCAGCAGCAGCTTCTCTCATGGTTAAAAAGGGACCTGGGTTAGGGCTGGCCCCAAAATGGAGGAGTGCTGCCATGCAGGTATCCCCACGCTCACCCTGGATTGGGATGAGCAAGCATTTAAGGAGCCATTTGGCTCTTTGTGAAGCAGACACAGGGCTCCCAGCTCCTGCACAATGGACTGCCCAGACCTCCAAGGAACACAGCAGGAGCTTTGACACCAAACCCACACAATGTTCCTCCTGGAGACACCTGTGTTTGGAGCCAGGTGCCACCAGAAATACAGCACAGGACAGCTGCAGCATCAGGAGAAGGAGCTACAGCCCCTGGAGGATGCGGGGTGGCCAAGAAGAGATTTTTGTAGGATGATGTTGGACACCATGCTGCCACAGTAAGGAGCTGGGCACAGGGTCTGACATGCAGCAGTCCCTTCTCAGCACCTTCCTGGAGCCGCCAGGTTCACTTTCAGAGGTGCCCCTGTGAAAAAAGGTAACTGAGAAGTTCAGCATAGACTCACCTTGGGGCAGCTGCCCCTAGATGGCCCTGCTTGAGCAGGGGGGTTGGACCAGATGACCTCCAGAGATCCCTTCCACCCTTAACCATTCTGTGGTTCTGTGATACTGCAAGGAGGACCAGCATATATTTGACATATATAGTAATACTGAGCTGTGGAAACATTTCATAGATTGCACCAAGGGCCATGATTCTGGAATCAAGCCACTGTTGAAGTGATGATGGATGAATCTCCAAAGCCACCCTGTGGCCTCACATAGTGGCAGCAAGTAGAGGGCTGCTCGTGGACGTGGCTGAAATGCTGCAAGGAAGCACTTGAGGGAAGAGCCAAGGATTTGTGTGAAAAGCAGGCAGAAGCCACTGCTTACAAGACACAGTGAGGAGTTTCTTCCACCCTGTAGACTCCAGGAGCTGTGCCAGCTGTCCTGCCCTGGGCACACATCTGAGAAGAGGTGGACCACTGCTGGGACACCCAACCCTGAGTGACCCATGCACCGCTCTGAGCTCCTGCTTCCCCTCCACGTGCCTGCCTGTTTCACCAGCAATTTCCTCGGCATCGCAGCTCCATGGGCTCCCTGGTGGTTCCTGGTCAGCGAGCCCCCGGGCTGGCAGCACATGGCCATGGTAAATGGCTGTGGTTGTTCTGGGACCCGTAAACCCACCAACACTAGCCTCTCCCACTGGATCCTCCTGGCTGCACCTCAGAGCTTCCCTGGCTTGCTCGGTGTTTACCAAGCATTCGTGCCGGCCCTGCTACTGGTAATAAACTTCACTGCAACTGCAAAGCACCCTCGTAATATTAACTTTGCCATTTTCAATACCCCTCCAAATTAGCCGGAAAAGCTCTGAAGTAAAATACAGGGTGAAAAATTAAAGCAGGAAACCTCTTCCTTTCTCTTTGAACCATCAGCTCAGATGAAGAGAGGGAGAATTTCCCATAAACAAACTTTGCTGTTCTTATAACAAGACCTAAAGGGAAATTCTCCTTTACCAGGGAGCAGCCTTCCCCGGCAAACAGCAGGAAGTCAAAATTGGAGTATTAGGAGCAAAGTGAGGTTTTAAAAATTCCCTGGTTTTTAGAGAAGATAGTCTGTCAGTCTCTTTCTCTTAGAGATAATATCTGTTGTATTTCAGGAGCTAGCTTTTCTTCTCAAATACAGTCACAGATTTTCAAACACATTTATTGCATTTCTTTGCAGAATGTACCGCATTACAGGTCATACAAACATCTTGTTAATCCCCAGAGGCTGAATCCAAGCATGGCGAAAGTCAGTTCATGTCCCTGGAGATCAGCAGAGAGACATAAGCTTACACCGGGCAACACTTTGGCCCATACACTCCAGTGTATTTGGCTAGCAGCTGAGGAGTTCATGACTTTTATATGTTTCAACAAAAGGCATTGAAAAGAGCTTTTGATATGGTTATTTGGTGACAGAGATCAAACGTTTCCCCTTTGCATTAATCCTTTTCATGTTTTCAGTATATAAACTAAATTTAAAAAAAAATCATCCTGCAGGTGTTCAGGATATGGTTTGAGAAACAGTTATTTGGGGCGTATGTGCTACTGGGGCAACTGTAGGAGAGAAATGGCAAAGGTTTAGGAAATCAGGGAGAATGTGAACCAAAAATTTTGAGCCCTACCCATTGTGCCGGAACTGGCAGACACAGCGGAGACGGGCTACTGGACTAGAGATGACCCACAGGGCAGCTCTTCTGTTCTTCAGTCAACATTGCCCTTATGTAGCCGTCACCCCAAAGCTCGTCCCTGTGAAGCTACAGATGCCCAGAGCATGTGTTTCAACGACACAAGAAATCTATCGAAGCAGCCCTATTTCACCCGTGTGTGAGCAGTGCCAGGCTGCTCTGCCGGCTGGGACTCTGCCTGCCTGCTCCCGGGCTCGGGTTTGCCGGTGTGTGCAGGGAGCCAGCGGCTTTCCTCCTCCCAGAGCATCCCTCCTGGCAGTGGGCAAGGGCAGAAAGGCTCTTGGGTGGGTCCCTCCAAAACTGGTGGGCGCAGGAGGGTTTGCCCGAGGGTCAGGGGAGGCTGAATTCATTTACCCACTGCTCAGCACTTGTTTTCTGACCTCTGTGGCCCCTTTGTGAGCCCCGGATGGGGCTTGTTTGTATGAGCACGGCTATTGTACGTGTGCTGGGCTTTACTGCTATTCTGGAAAGCTGCCCCTAAAATGAGATTTACTTCTAAGAAATAACAAAACCCAGGCAGGCATTCATACTCTCTTCATCTTTCCTGGTTTTTTTATTTCTTTTTAAATGACCTCTAAAATATTTTCCCATTAAAGCAAGGTCTATTTTTAAGCTACCAATGTCATTTAATTAGTCATTTTTCATGAGAGGCACATCTGACTGGAATTTATGCTCTTTTATCCCATTTTAGCAGCATATATGTTTTTTTCTGCCAGTGAGTAAGACAGGGTCTCTTAGTCTTAGATCTGACACTCGCTACAGTTTTTTCCCTTTTCCCTCATCTTCCCCCTCAGATCCTGGAAATGAGTATATTAGACAGTCTGTGCACCCCTGTTTCACAGATCGTCTGACTCACAGTACAGGAGCTAAGAAGTAAAGTGCTCTGAAACCAAGAAGATGCACTTGGGAGAAAAAGAAATACATATATATTTTTAAAAATCTACTTTAGACATTTTAATCTGTCACTTACATACCTGTTCATGTTATCTGACGCTTATTGTCCCCTTGAATTGAGTTTCCAGCATTAAAAAAAAGAGAGTTTCACAGTGTCACACCATTAAGATAACACACAGCTTGACTTCTGCCCTGATCACATAAAAGATGGTGCTGTTCCTTTACTCAGCGCTCACAGCTGGGTCAACATACATTTTGGGGAAAAATTGCACAGATCTTGAATTGAAATATTCATAAATATAAACCATAGCAGAGAAGAAAATGTAATTTTGCCCAGCTTAATTACTTTCAAGATTTTGTAGCTGATGCAGAGTAGTTAGTTCAAAGGCGGAGCACATGGGTCACATCCTGGCATCCTCTTGCAGAATGGCCGTGCATCCAAATTCCTGTGATATGCCTTGCAGACATGGCAGCAGCAACAACCTTGAGAAGGCGAGAGATCAGGCAGAGCACATCTGTATATGCTTTGCTTTTTTCTTGAGGTTATCTACCTATATGCAAGACCACTGGCTGCAGTACAGTGAGGTGTGCGCTGCGGGGCAGTCACCGTGCCTGGGGATAAACCCTGAGTCCGAGGGAGAAGCCTGGTCCCCCTCCCAGAGCAGTAGTCCCTCTGCATTGCCGTCAGAAAGCAAAGAACTTGTGGTTTTACCTCTTACTACTTTCACTTGAACTAAAGTAAGTGGACATCTGCATGCATAAGCAGCAGAAAGCTGCCCCTGTTACCAGTCACTGGGGGGGTCAGCTTTTGTACACAATCTGCCAAGGAAAGCGAGAGAGAAGCTGTCATAAAGGAACTGGGCACGGGAAGCCCCATCACCACTTCCATTTTTGGAGCGGTTCCTCGCCATCCAGCCTTGTATGAAACGGCCGCGCGCTCCCCAGCAAGGCTGGCACACACGGGAGGCTGGGTGGCGGCAGCCACTGCTACACGGCTCTCTGAGGATGCAGATATTGTGCACGCTGATAGCACCGCTTCTCAGGACTCTCGAAGTAAGCCCCTGCTCAGAGATGTAAAGCCAACGATTCCTGTTATCATTAGTGCCCTGGATGTCTACTTACATACCAGAACCTCGTTATGCTACGTGCTGCACAACCCATGACAAAGGCCCGATGCCTGTGACCCTCCTTGACAGCCGGGCAGTTGTGCTAGCAACCCCAACAGCAGCGAGGCTGCGGGTCCCTGACAGCAGCCATAAGGGAAAGGAGCCTGCGGCCCAGCGACCTGCAAAGGGAGGCCAGGTGCTTCTGCAGAGAAAATGAAACCTGTCAGTACTGCTTCGACCTCTAAACTGACACCAGGCAGGAGAGAAGAGGCTCCCTGCTCTCTGCTCGGGAAGAGCCACGTTGAAGTTTGCTTACTAGCTTCATGGGCAGCTTTTCTTGCAGCCCTGTGCCACAAGGACATGTGGGAACAGCCCCTGCTCGCTAAGAGCTCCGGTACTCTGCAGCGCTCTGCAAAGCTCGAGGGTAAATGTGTTACTGGTAAGAAAATCGCAGTGCTCAGGTGTAAACCTCTTTTTGAAGCATTTAGGTACCGGTGAGGGATAAGCAACACTTCCTAATAAAAAGCCACAATCTGCTTGTGCTGCAAAGTATCAAGTGTTAAAGTGATTCTGCTGTAAGATTATCTTTGCTCAGCGCTTTGGGAGATAGTCTATGGAAACTTGCTTTCATCTCCGATAGTCCCTTTTGCCCTCTCTGGCTATGGACTTCTCTTTGTTTTCTGACCCTAGTGATTGTGAATCTCTGTTGTCTCTCACAGTCAGCTGAATAACCCTTCCCTGGGGAAAGCTGCCATAGTCATTTGCATTATCATGAGAACACAGCTCCCATCTGGTGAAACCGCAGGATGCTGCACCCACCCTGCTTGAATCGGGACTGTGAATATTAAAGACAGAGCAGCAACCACAGGGTACAGAAAGCATTTCTGAGACGGCAAATGTTACTCTGTCACGTTGCAGTAGTACGGAACCAGAAGAACCAGCGAATATCATAGACTTTAGAGCTGGGAGATGTGACACCAAGGCCTGGGAGAACAGGAGAACACCTGAAAGGTGTTGATTGTAGATTTTAAAGCCAGAAGAAACAGAGAAGCTGAGGATGGTCTGGTGCAGAGCACCAGTCAGGGATGTCAGGATACTTACCCTTGCATTGACTCTAACAGCCTGTGATTTGAGTTGGAGCTGTGGTTTTCAACCTCAGGGGTGCCACACATTGCACTGAAGGGCTCTACGAGAGGTGACCAGGAAAAGCAAGTTCACCTACCCTGGATATCAAACCTTGAATAAAGCAAGTTCAAAGCCCCACTAGTGAAAAAACAGGAGAATATCAATTGAAATAAGGTTGACAAACATGAACTAAAGACCGTTTGAATGCTGAACTTGAAAAAGTATTCTCAAAAATACCTTACAGCTGAAAAAGAAGGAATATTATTCAGAAATCGTAAGTCTCATAGGAGCCCAAGTCCTGCTTTCAGAGTAGCTTGGCTATTGCGATGCTACACGGTACTGTGGGTCAGTGGGTTTGACCACACTTCTGAAGGCTGGATGTGGACTCCCAAGTCACTAATGGGGAAAATAGTTATTGTTTTTCCCCTGACAAGTCCAACCTGTTCCCCCATGGATACCATAGATGTGGGGACAGCTGTGACAGGGAAAGATGCTTTAAAGCTGCAAGTGTAAAATCAGGCTGATGGGCTTCAGCAGGGCCTGTCAGCAAGTCGGACTCCCACAGCTGCCCAGTGCACAAAGATGCAGCACTGCTGATGGCAGGCTGAGGCCAGAGGCTCCAGTCCCTCACATTACCATGAATAAAAATCCAAAAGGCAGAAAGCCCTGAGCTTCCTGGAGAAACTGAGCTCTGGCAGGTCCTGTAGCCTTCCAAGCAGTGAGACACCCATTTTATTTAGGCAGCTTACAGTTGCTTTGCTGAACTGAAGGGTGTTGTTATATTTGCCACATTTTTCTTTCCTTCCTCAGCAATGCTGTTACCAGCAGAGAACAGACACCATTTCTGGTGGATGGTGAACCTCCTGCCGGTGGCCTTCGCTGGTGAGGTGCTGCTGTGGGACTTCACCAGGGAACCTGGGCACACGCTGGGCTGCAGCTGGCCAAGTATCAGAAATAAACAGACAAGGTTGCCTTGGCCATGCCAGCCAGCCAGCCAAAAAGCAAGGTGAAAGCCAAGAAAATTGTTCCAGGAAAAAGAAAAGAAAAGCTTAATCTTAGTAAAAATATAGTCCCTGAGCACTGGCAGGGTCAGGGTCAGATTGGGTTACCCGTTGTATAAGCCCCTGTTATACAAGCCAAGGCAGGGCAGAGGCTTTCCCAGGACTATTCAATCCTGCTTTCTCTTGCTTGGTTTCACTGTTGCTCCCTCATTCCTTCCTTCCTGCTGTCCCTTCTTCTGATCCTTGCTTGGACAGCACACAGGTCCGTCCAAGTGCTTCCATCGCCGTGATTTAGTAGATCACACAAACCACTTGGTCTTTAAATAAAATATGAGTGTGGGAGCTCATGGGTGGACCCAAAGTAACTCACTTGAGTGGCTGCAATAAAGGCAGCTCCTTATATGCTGCTTATCTGTCTAACAGACAAAAAAGCCTATTACGCACTAGGGACTCAGCCTGCTGTAATGCAGAGCAATCAGACGCCAGGGGCTAGATGCAAGCATCACTTAGATCTGTGCAGTCTGCACAACAACAAACGGTGCGGATGGGGCCCCTGATCATTGAGAAAAAAACCACCGCATGCTTGTTTCATAGAAATAACATGACTGTTACTATTCATCCCCTCACCGACTTTAAACCAGCTATTGAGGACATTTTATTTTCCCCTTGAAGCATGCATGCTCTTCTCAGGGCACTCCATCCCATTCGCCTTGAGATTCTGTTTTTCCATGAAGAAGTGCTCTATCAGTAGCAAACCAGTATCTTTGCCAATGCTCACTAGCCCTCTCTTTGCATCCCAGCACTCACCCTTCAGGCAGATGTTTTAGAAGCATGTTCAGGCTATTTTTTTTCAATGGAGCAATGCAAAGTAAGGCTACTCCTCCTAACAGACTTCCAGAGTGCATTTCCTCTGGAAATAGCTGCCCTCAATCCCTCGACCCACTCTTTGCCAGATCACTGTCAATTCTCTGATCGCTTGGAGAAAAGCGAAGACTCACACGCTTTCCAGAGTCAGAACCACAACCTACATTTGAAAACCTACTCCAGCACAGTGCAAATGCACCATTTTTTTCATTTTTTTTCTCATTTCTGCATGTTTGAGTAATTGCTCTCAACTCGGCACACTTCTGCAATATTTTGAAGCTCATTTCTCTGGTTTTCTAAGTTTGACTCCAAGACCCTAGAAAGCTGCTGAAATATATATTGGCAACTCATCATAGTCTTCCAAAGAAAAAGAAACATAACATTGTACTGCAAACAGAAAATTCACTGCAATTTTTAGAACTATAGACATATGGACGCCCTAACAAACACAACTTGCTTCTTAATCAACAAGAAGGGAAAGTAATTGTCTAAAGCAGTCTTTTCATGACAGAGGGAAAGAACAAAACAGTACCCAAACCCACTGACTTTAGAGGCTCCCATTTGAGGCTTGCCCCTGTGGTAGGAAGGGAACACATAGTTTTACCTGGAAATGGGAGAGCTTAAATTTTTCAGACCTGGCTGGTATTATACAATAGCACAGACTTTCTATTATACATTATACAATACCAGACAGGTATAAGATACCTGTATCACTCATTTCCCTGCCCCCTTCTATAGGATCCTTTGAAAATCTTCAGTCTTTACCACATCTATCTTAGGACTTTTCCTTGCAAAATCAAGATGCCTGCTCCTTGCAGGCTGTTTTTCCTGAGCACAGTAAATTGCTACTGTTTCAAATGATTGAAAAAAAATTTTTTGAATGAAGTCCAAAGGAATATTCTGATTGCCAGTGGCTGTTCTGTCTTAACCTAGATCAGTTTGACATAAGCCATTTACTTCATGGTTAACCTGGAAAAATCCTGCAGGGAATATAAATTCATGCATTAATCCTGCTCACCAGCTTGGTTCCACTTAGGTTTGGATGAAGGAGGTGCCACGCTGCAACCTCAACTCAAATTTACTGCTTCAAATGCTTTAATAAAACACCACTCCAGAGCCCTTTGTGATCCTCACACAAACTCTTTATTGCGGAGGAGAGAAAAAGACACCACTAAGTGCTGAGCATTACAATAAAACATAAAGCAGCATTAAAGTTGCTCTGTACTTAATGCTGCAGTTTAAGCAGCTAATCTTGTTTCGGTTGAATGGCATGTTCATTACAGCAAATAAATCAGTAACATGTAGGATTATTGAAGAGGAAAGACATACTAAACCAGTTTAGGGCNATTTTTTTTTTTTTTTTTTTTTAGTGTCTGATTTAGCTTGGCATTTTTCAACAGTCAGTTCTAATAAACGCTTGTATAGCACAGATTAAGCAGGTGGGAATGCTGCCCAGAAAGAGTATTATGAATAACTTAAGGCACTGGTTTAATTGCAGCAATCCATGATACTTACTGTGCTGGCACCAGAGGGGAGTTTTCAGTATTAAAAGTTAAAACTTCAACCAGGCTACTAGTGAGTAGAATCTTTTATTAAATATTTGAAAATGCTTTCCAATATTTTCACCTCAGATGGAAGTAGGGGAAGATTTCAGAGTTCACTTAACTATTTAACTTATTTCCACCACAACTCATTTTTGAACATAATTAGCAGCTTACTCGACACAACTTTTCATTTCTGACACTGCAAAATATTGCAACAGCAACCCTGCTGTCCTGCCACCCGGTCAGCCCTATTCTGCCCAGTGCCATTTGCAAGGAAGATGCACAGAAGCAAAAAAGCCCAAACCCAGCTCATGCTTCATGCAGCAGGCTCTTTTCAAAGCTATTCTATAGAGTATTCCCATATTCCTTCCCCACAGTGCCAGTTGCCTGGCACTAGCCTTGCCATAGCTCAGGGAAATGAGTAGGAGCAACTTGATTCAACTCTGGAGATGGCCCTGCTTGAGCAGGGACTTGGACTAGGCGACTTCCAGGGGTCTCGAAGTAGGACCGACAAGAGAAGAAACACAGTCAAGGCTTAGGTGAAAGAGCAAAGTGCTCCCCAATGCCAAATGGCCTCCCCTCAGCCTCAGCAATTAGTCTATGTCCATGTAGAGTGGAGGTGACCTGTAAAACACCAGTGACAGCTGTGGTAAGCAAGCCCCCATCCCCCACACCATACACCAACACATCAAAGCACGGATTTGGCAGGAAACAGGGGTGGGAAAGGTGTTATACCTGGAAGAAAAATGCAGCTTTTTCTTCTCTGTATAAAGCTGAAAGTAACAAAATCTCCCTGCAAAACAACAATCTCCCTCTTCCCTCACCTCTAATCTTTGCCAGGTAGGAAGGTCCCTCTCAGCCCACTGCACCTCCAGAGAAGTGTGTGCGCTCACAGGTACTCCCACACACTCACATTAGCCAGCACAAATCAGAAGTGCCCCAGGCAGCTCCTCTGGCCCTGAAGTAGATGCTGGGGAAAAAACAGTTTGGACCAGCACCATCCATCTTTCAAGCAGAGCAGATGCAGTGTTGAAGCTGTGTGCCATAGCAGAAGATGCTGGTCTGACAGCTCCCTAAGCTGACGCCCAGTCCCAGGTACAGACCGTGCCAGAAACCCTTCTGAAGGCCAGCAGAGATGCTGGTATCTCTGTATTAAACACCTGCCCTTGGAAAAGGTTATCACACAACTGACTGGTCATCAATCACATCACCTCCTGTTTTCTTCCTTTACATGTTATTTTTGCCTTAGATTAGGGTCTCCAAGATAGCAACCACATTTCAATTCTCCGCACAACTCAAGGCTACTAGTTGCACATAAATCATCCTAGCTGACTCCAGCAAGTAGCAACAGACACTGATCATAGTGCTGAGAGAAGGAACACTTCAGAGAAGTTGCAGAATTATTAGCTCCGCTCTTCCAATGTGTAACTTTTTACACTGGCAAAAATACAGAAGGTGCATCCTGCACAAACTTAAAGATCAAGCTAAAAATGCTTGCACAAGTCCCAGAAAGAAAATTCACAATAAAATAAGAGCAAAAATTGGTAAGTTACCCATACATCTGATTAGGAGTACAGTGACTTTGCTAATCACACAGCTTATCATTCCAGAGAAACTCTATATACAGGGCATGAAAACTAATGTATAAATTAGCAGAAATGCAAGAACATTTGATGGTACTTGATTAAGTGGACAGTAAGCACCAGAAACAAAACATTAAGAAACTGAAGCCATTTTGTGATTGTAGCAGGCATTTAATAAAGATGGAAAAAAGCAGCCATTACACAAAACTGGTTTTGTTAGTGTTAAAGTCCCCTCTTTAGTCCTGAACAGGAGTCCTCACTCAGCTCGATGTAGAACAGGAGCTTTGTAAAAAGCCTTTGAACCAGGTTTACTTCACCATCCACAGCACCACACAAATCAGGTGCCCTCCCAGGAAGCAGTTGCTTTTAAATAACTCAGAAGCAAGTCCCTGTTGCCATCCCACTACTGGCTCCCATTCCCAACCTGTGCAGGCAGCCCACCAGCATGTCCCATCACCGACCAGTGGGAGACCTGGGCTCAGCTGCTCCATTTCCCTGCTACCAGTCCCCAACCTCACCTCCACCAAAGAGCCAGAGCCTCCCCCTTCCAGCTCAGCTGCAAACAAGGCCCCATTTGTACCCTCTTTCCTCAAGGTCTTTCAACCACCTGTGAACTTTAGCAGCCTCTCCCCCCAAAACACTATTCTGAGTGTGCTTACAGACCCCCATTTCCACCCTCAGTTACTCTCAGAGCCTCTGTTCCACTCACTGGGTAAATCCCCCACTCTTCCCACTTGCCCTTCTCCTGTGCTTACTCCCTTCCAAGCCCCTCTCCCAAGCACACAAGCAACCAGAACCGTTCCATGGCTTTGCAGCTGCAGCCACACCTCACCCACTGGCAATACAACTTTCCCAGCCTTCCTGGTAGTCCCTTGCAAGGGATGCACTGAGATTTAAATTTGCCTTCGAGATACCCACATCCTACCACTAGTGCACAAGGCTACTACCATCAGGTGAGACACCCTGCTCTCTCCATGGTGAGGCACTGCACTGCCATTCTTAAAGAAATCTTCCAGCTCAACAGCAATCCAACACCGTGCCTGCCGAAACTGAAAGAGTGACCAGTGCAGGCAACCAAAAGCCTCCCCACAAAGACAGCAAGTTATCCCCACTAGCCTTACTCAGGCATACCCACCCAAGAAAATCCATTGCAACTTCCTTTCCATATACTTCAGTAGGCTCTGGCTGAGCTGAAATGCCACCCTTCCTCAGGAGTTGCAGTTCATTTGTTCTGTAATTCAGCACAGCACTGCTTTGAAAACATCATTCTAATGCTGTTTTCCTGCAAATGGCATAATGAGAAATAATAAGCAGGTGCTTCTGAACACAAACCCAGAACAGCAGGAATATAAAACTACTATAAATGAAGCAATTAAGTAACCACACTGTTCACTGTTTATTGACAATCTTTATTAGAGCTGACTTTCCATGTTTAGACGTTTCCTAGTAAGTATAAATATGAATCAAAGTGCTACCCCACAGTAAGAAATCTTTATTTGCACAAAAAAAGATACAAACAGCTAGTATTTCAAAGTTCATCCTATTTAGTACACATAATACCAAAAAGGCAAAAAATAAACCAAGATGAACAACTAGCAGCAAAGAGAATTCTAGTTCTCCTTCAACACAGTCTGTGTGCTTCCACATTTCTCTAGGAAACAGTATAAAGAGAATTCAATCAATTTATATATGAAATATCCTACCAAAAATATAGCACTGTGTAAAGAAAGTTAGTAGTACAAAGGGGGGGGG